>JAKSZP010014813.1:0-92827 GCA_022478985.1 Massospora cicadina
AGAAGATTGCCATCTCAATAAACTAGCTGGAGCAAAAAGGTTGGCTCCCTCAGATCAAAAGAGCGGCCAAAGTTGTCCACTGAGACAGTTGTGGAAGCACAAGACCTGAGCTTGTACCCTATTGATCCTTGGGTAGGATCCACAACTTGGACAACTTCCTCCTCAACTATGGTTTTGGGCTGAGTTGACATCATGATGGTTGGCGTGGGAAGAAGCTGGCCCAACTCTGCTGCCTGAAGTGAGCCCAAGAACAGTTGCATATGCATGTTTCTGGGCAGACAAGTAAACTGATGCCGCTGTTCAGGTTTTAGGGAAGTGACAAAATTGTGGTATGCAGAGGACAAGCTGTTTTCAGACATTAAAGATGAATTTGGGCAAATTCAGGGCTTATATTCCAGTCAAGTGGGGGAAATATTAGATTTTGATGGTTGACTCAAAAATAAACCCTTTTATAAAACCATCAATGCTGATAGATTACTCCCATTGTTGGATCCTTCCCAATTCATCTGCATAATCTGATAAATCAGATTCACCTCATAACTGCTCTAATTGCATCTGAGATGCCTTATTATCATAGCTAATAATAGCTATGATATAATCATATATTGGCCAATTATGGGTCCACTTGGGTGCAAAGTGGTCTCACGGCATTTACTAAATTGCACCTCCTAAATTAGTGCATTAACCTTAATGTATAAGGTGGAAGTTGGGTTTGATTAATAAAATTAATATAAAAAACTTAAACATAGATGTCCCAATTATGGGCGTACTTAGTGCTATTGAGAGGCCTGCCAATGTCCCAAATTGGGGTGTGTCATCTTTTATGTTCATATATATTTTATTCCCCATTTATTGTTAGATGTTGAGTTATGATGTAGCTCTAATTGGGAAGATTTTAATGTTGAGTTCAAAACCCAAAGTTATCCCAATTATGAGAGTAAGATTGCCTTCAATTGGGCTGGAATAATTGTTATTTTTAGTCAATTCATGGTCTGAATTGACTTGTAGATTTTTCATAATTATTGCCATGACCAGCAGAGGATTGGCATAATATGAATGAACTCATCTAATAGATGAGTTTGTCCAGGAGATGCCTAAGAGGTATATAATACTGGCGCCTGGCTGATTAATAAAACTTCAATTAATCATCATTTACTATTTTATTAATCATTAATAACTACTGTTGCTTAGTATATTAATTATTATCCATTTGTCATCTGTCAGATATTTGTATCTGTTGCCATTACATCTATATTAGATAGTTGTTTGTGTTTATTCTTCCCAAAGAGGAGTACACAGTTGCTTGCTGGAGAAGTAGTCCTGATTATAGAGGAATAATTTCCTGACTTTGTATAAAGACAGTAGGTCTCATAGTGTTGATGCTAGTAGACTTAAGAACGGTGAGCGTAGCAGAGTTACTTGGCTAATATTGAGGATTATCGGAGAATCTACTTCCTGATCTTGAGCAGGAGTTTCATTTAAAAAGTGAGTTTATATCCTCAATTTCAATGTTAAGTTATTTTAGCTTGCACCATTGGTTAGAAAACTTAACAGACAGCTTGCCCAAATCTTTGCTTCCAAAACTACCCTACATTTTGTCCACAAGAAATGACCTTATTATTAATAATGTGAATTAATTGTGCAATCAATTAAATACTATCAAAACTCATAAATAACCTGGCCATACCAAACTCTCTCAAGATACATGTGTACCTCCTGCGTCCATTCATGTGATTAACCCTCTGACCCCTTCAGGAAACTCTTTTGAAATTTTTTCTAAAAATATATATGTCTTAGGAGAAGAGAATGATTTTACCTTCCTGTATTTTAAGTGTGATATAGAGATTGCTATCAATCATCAGGAAACTTAAACATCTTTTAAACTGACTCAGAAAAGTTGCCCAAATATTAACAGTCTCACATTTGATGATGTGTCACATTTGAACCAATGCTAAGACTTCTCTAATCAGAGAGTTTGGAGTGATTTGAACTTGGCAAACCAGAAAAATTATTCATAAGGATCAACCTCATTTAGGAGAATCAATCAATAAGTTCACCCAATAGTTCTATCTCAATGCTCAAACTTTAGTTGCAGGGAATTAACTCCTTTGGACAATGCCATTACAACTGCTTTATCTTCACTTTAAATCATGCCCTTCGTCTAGACGTACCTTAATGCGGGTAAGCGTCATATTAAACTGTACTGCACCTCAAGTAAGCCAAATGGCGTTTGTTTTAATAAGGACTACAACTGAGCAAGATAGACTCAGGTAACTTTCACTAAAATAGGTATTAATTTGTGAAGGAAGTATACCTCAATTCAAATGTAAAGTTTGATTAGAAATCAGACTTTACTAGATATAATTTCTCCAGATCAGTCATAGTTTTTTGGGTACCTTAAGCTCTGAAGGCCCAGAATGATTGTAATCCAAAATTCCGCTGTTGCTGGCAATAAACAGAATGTGCGTCGCCACATCCCCTCCCAATACTAGGCCCTTCCAATATATACCCTAATAAAGAGTCAGCTTTCCTTACAGCTCCCAATCTTCTTGCATTTTAATTATGATTTTCTAATAGGCCGTGGATAAATTGTCTGACAAGACTGAATTGTCTATCCAATGTTGGGCGCATCTTAGTGGTTGTCTGTTTAACATTGGGGCATTTTTAGGGAATTAGTTGATAGAAATTCTCATGAAAGATTTAACTGAATAATCCTTGTAATCTCTGATCAATGTGAATGGAACTTTTTTGGGAAACTGGACCTTCAGTCAATAATCAGATAGGTAACAGGCTGTAAAAAACTTAGATTATAAAATAATTCTACACATGCTTAGATTTGGGTCAGAAAATGATAACAAAGTATTTTACAGTGAATCAATTGAGATTGATCTGCAAAAGGATAAAGACAGCAGGACAAGGGTAGCGGCGAGGTCTAGGGAATTAAGGGTGTTATGGCTGGGGCCAATATCCTATGGTAGGCCAAACCTAGATCTTAAAATCTCTCTCAACTTGATCAAACATAAAGTACTTCCAAAAGTTTAAAAGCTAATGGTAGAACTTTTTGATTGGAGGTGGCTAGAGCCTCAGATCCCTAATAAAACTTTTAAAACTTGGCTTGTACTTTGTTGAAGATATGACTTTGAAAGGGTTTTTGAGCATATGCGTGCTAGTTAAATTCTTCTTTATGATCTCAAACTGCCCCTTCCAGATGTGTTTAGCTTTCTTATCCTAATACCTTGATTATTGCAGTATAGTTTAAAGTCCCCTATTCTGATACAAGTCAAAGGATGGTATTCCTGATTTGTCACGCTCTCTACATCTCATTTATTAGACCATTGCATTATAGTAAACCTTGGTTTCAAGCTGAATCCAAGTTTAGCAAGATTCTCCAAGTATCAACTGATGGTCATTACATCTCTATGAATGCAGGAGTAAAGGATTGGTGGAAGGGCGGGTTTCCGCCTGCACAGGAGTTGAAACAGTGTTCTTCTCATGGATGAGTAGAATGCATATAATATGTGAAGATGGCGGAAGGCAGGAAGAGATTTCAACAGTATGGTTTGCCTGATGCTAATTTTTGTAGGATGCCAATTAAAATGCCGTTGACCAATTTTAAAACACCATTTTTGGGGGGTGATATAGTGTCAATGGACTACTCAGACCTCATCAAATCACTATGTTTGGCAATTACTGTGGATGTGAACTTTAGTAATTGTCCATCAGAAGGAATTGAGGCATCTGTGTCCATAGGTGATATTTCTCAAAAAATGAGTTTGGTGGTCTCTGCATCCCAAGGTCTCTAGTCAGCTTGCCTTTGAGCCTTCCATAAGGTGATTGATAATACCACAAATTACATAAATTAGCTCTGTTAGCGGTCAGCAGCCCATATGTCGATCAACATGGTGCAAAAAGTGTAGTTTGGATTTACCAGAAGCTATGAAGCGCTTTTACAGTATGGCGCTTCTTCTTGGCACACTCTGCAACAATTGAGGACTTTATGGACATTGAAGTGCATCAATTCCCAATAATAGTGCTTTTTCAATTGTTTGTACATTTTCTTTAATCTTCTATGGCTGAGACTGTGTGGGCTTCAATGATCATATCCACATGTTTAGTTGGTCGTGGTGCAATGTATTTGTGATCTTTTAGTTTAAAGAGTTTCCACACCTTAGATGTCAGTGTTTTTCGTCAGAAAGTCCAAAGTGTGTGTATTTTTTCTAGTTTGTTATTGTATTCCCTGCTCAGAATTTTGTCATAAAGGCCATCTTCCATGTCAGCGGTAAATGCAACAGTAGGAAGCTGAGACAATCTGTCAGCGCTCTGATGTTTCATGTTGAGATGGTACCTAATTGAAATAATATTCTTGAAACTTCAACGCTCAGCGAGCTATGCATCCCTCCAGCTCCTTTAGGTTCTATAGCCATCTGTGTGAGTAGTAATCAGCCACCACCTTGAAATGCACTCTGCAAATGTCGACCCTAAACTGCTTGCATGCATAAATCACCACTTAACATTCCTTTTTACTAATAAATAATTTTGCTTGTGCATGTTTAACATCTAGCTGCAGTATGCTATGGGATGTTCTACTCCTTCGTCATTGAGTTGGGAAAACACAGCTTCTATGGCGGTGAGGGAAGCGTCCATCTGGATTGAAAACAGTTTATTGAAATTTAGTTACATGAGCACCAGCGCCACATTTAACGGGTAAAAAGTTAGCTGAAAGCCACATAACGGTTTAGTGTCCATTTTTTGGGTTCCAATCTTCACTAAATGGAATAGAAGTTCCCTATTTTACTAATGGTTTCTATTAAAAGCTGGTAATAGCCGACCATCCCTAGGAAAACATGGATTTCCCCCTTTCTGGCTAGCGTCCTCATCTTCTTAATGGCCTCTACTTTATCCAGTTGTGGCTGTAGTTCCTCTTTGTTGATAAAAAATCCCAAGTACTTGAGTTGTTCTTAAAAGAAGTTACATCTATTGAGCTTAACTTTCAGATTGGCATAAGCAATCAGGCGGAAAGCTTCCTCCAGATGCTGCAAGTGTTCATTGAACGTCCTTAAGACATTATTTCATACAATTAAACCAAGGTGTAATACTTCTTCATATCGCCTAGTATGCTGCCCATGGCCCATTAGAATGTGGGGAGAAATTACTTATTCCCTGAAGCATTCGCTTGGGTAGGAACAGCCCTTGGGTTGTTATGATATACATTTTTATTGTTCTTCCAGAGCATCTCTATCTGCCAGTAGCCAAAAATCAGATCCATGGCGGAAAATTACTTTGCACTGCTGATTCAGTTGAGTGCATTATCAAATTGGAAGGGGCTGAGTCCTTCTTTGTTATGTTGGTAAGTTGCTGGTAGTTGATTATTACTTGATTAAATCCATCCTTCTTTTTTATGTTTAATATTGGTGAGACCCATAGGCTTTTTTACAGTGCCTGCATTCCCTTATGACCCAAATGGTCGATCACCTTTTATACAACCTCATCCAATGTCCTGGACTATTTTATAGGATGGGGCATATCAGAGGATGGTTTCTGGCATCAGATGATGCAGTGCATCTGTCATAAAATTGCTTTTCTAAACAGTGACCTCCACTAGTGTGCCAGGTCACCCAGTATAAAGACTGGTTGACCCTTGCTGTTTTTCCTTCATTGGCGTACCAACCCCCTACAAGTCCATATCCAACCATCAACACAGCAGACTTACAACATCACCTTCTTCCCAGGATCCTTGGTCTGCCCCAGAGAGTCCTACTCCATCCTGTGTGGCCAAGGCACTCCCACGCTGCCCTAACCTCCTGACCCTTTGACAACCCATCTGGGCATGCCCCAGCAAGTCCATCCCCCATCCTGGGCAGCTATGGCACTCCCGCGCTGCACCCTGCAGGGCTGACAGCCAGTCAGCACATTGTCATCGGTGGCCAGTTGGCCAGGTTCCTGCCAGTTCCTCATAGGAGGAGGTGTGGGAGCTGGCAGCATCAGCCACTCCAGGAACATCACCTTGCACTGACTTCAGGGATATCCAGAACCACTTTTTCCTAATCTATCAGACTAACTACTAACAATTAAAATAAGATGAGCGAAAGGGATATCTTTATTTGGAGGGAAGGATGACTATTTATACTCTAGGCTACTAAACCTATGAAAACTCCTCTGCCATCCAAACTGGAACCTTAACCAATAGCAGTCATCTGTGGTATCAATTCCCTTTCATTCCACTCATATCAATCACCAAGTATTATGTTGACTCATCTTTGGCACAAGTCGCCAATCAGCCATATATAAATTACTATTATTAAATATAACTTTGAGCATCCTCAGCATAAGTTGTCAGTACTCCTAATTAGGCAGCGAATTCATAACTTATACAATTGATAACAATACTTCAGCTTTCATTAAGAAAGTTCCACAATTTTTTAAGGCAGTTGAAACAGGGATAAAATTCAGAAAATTTGGATTCAAGTCAGCAAAACCATTGTCAGATGGTTGATATGAGTACATTGGCTTTCTGACGGAGCTTTAAACAATTACCCACAATTTTGGAGTTGGCGCCAAACTAAGAATCCAACAAACCTAAACATTTTTATTAATATAAAACATTAAATAATATCAAATAAAAATTAGCTGGCAATATCGACCAACTGATGCCACTAATTCTGATATCGTTGGGAGAAACTATCTGGTTAGTTTCTGATTATGTAATCAACATATTATAAATAGAGTCAGCGGAGGAAAAAATTGTCTTGTAAAATTAAAATAAGTCCATCGCCTGATCCTCTTCATTTCCATCAGGCCACTCAGAAATTCATGTGGTATGACTGAGAGAAAGATTTCATGACCATTTTCCTCTAATTAAACTCATTTAGCATCCCAAACTCATTTATTATTTGCACTTCTAATCATTGTTATGTGGAGGAAGACGCAATTTGATACTGTTTACCTGGATTGAGTAGGGATAGAGCTTAGCTATTAACACGCTTATCTCTCCATGATATAGGAGACTAAGCTCCAGCACTGAAATTGGTTCTCAGTGTGAGCAGTTGAATAGCGTATAACTTCACTTTATAGACTGATGGTAATTTAAAGTCATTACCCGTGCTCACTATGACCTGATGGCTGGACAGAATGGTCAGTTGGCGACCAGCCCTCAGTGGAATGCCTTCCAATTTGAAGATCTCATGCAGTAAAATATTGAGTAAAGCTGCGCTTTTTTAATAGCTAGTGGGTATAATCCCATCTTTAAAGGCTAGATTTATGGACAGCGGAGCACATTTCTCCATCTGCTGGTCTTCAATCCAGTAGTACATCAGAAGTTCTGACCAATTATTGCCAGAGCGTCTCTAAAAAATTGCTCTTTTGATACCATATGTCCTCATGAAGGAGGCTTTAATGGGGATATTGTAAAGGGTATTTATTAAGATGTTTACGGGAGCTGACACAACAATAGAGCCAAACCTTGGTGGAAGAGCGCTGTAAGCTCCTAGTGAGGTATTGAGTTGGGTCCTGCTGTTCTATATTTTTGTGGTGGTCGCATTCCAACTATAATCCCAGTTTCTTAACAAAAGTAGTCAATACAATAACGATAGGGGCTCAAAATCAACTATAGCCCTAACTAGACCTTACCAACGCTAATATCTTTATATACACTTAAAATAGTAAGAATCAGCGGTTTAATAAAAGTACGCTGAGATTGTTAGACTGGCCCAGATAGGACTGCAATTCACTAGATAGTAGGGATATAGTCTTCTTTATTTCTCTAATGGATAGCAATATTTCCCTCTTTTAGCTTTGCAAATCGCCCAAAGCAACTGTTTTAGCATACTACTCCAGCTGCTGTATGTAAGGCTTTGATATTACTTCAACTGCTTAGATTATAGTGTCCTCACAGCATGTGTAGGTGGTAAAAGCTAGTAATTCGTCAGTAATAATGGACCAAGAAGGTGAGGGCGTCTGGGCGTCATGATTTAAACTAGGTTATGTGATTCCAACATATCCTTTTTCATTTTCCTCTCACTCTTTTCCTTGCTCTTTATTATCTTCTGCCCATGCGATTCACCTTAAATTTAGGTCCCTTAGCGTTGCCTGACTAGCGTAGTGCTCCTTCATGCTGCATTTGTGATACATATTATGGCAGACATCAGTTCTTCTAGGTCATGTGCAGTCATGAAGTTTTCTTTGGCGTCCTTCTGGAAGGCTTAATATTGTTTTCTCAGTTGTCGCAGTACCCCCTGTTAGAGTATCAAAGGTCGCAGCACAGTAGGAGATATAGTTCACCATCTGCTGTATGTTATAGTCATCATTTAACACAGGTAGCATGACCCTGTAAAGTTCTTTGTAAGGTTCACAAGCATTTAATAAATCAATCTGTGCTTCATAATTGATAAGGCTTTTTCTTTGTACAGCACTTGAGCTTAGATAAATGCACTTGTAAAACTTTTAAGTTTTTTACCTTTTTAATAATATTATAAAGATAGGCAGTCATCCTAGTTATCATCATCTCCATTATGCTAAATTCTTTTATAATGATGCTCATTACATTCTGATAAGACAGCCCAGTCTTTATGATCTTGGGCATCATCAACTCTTATCTCAGGGTCCAACGAGTCCATTAAAGTCACTAATTAATACCTATTGCATGTGCCATCCATGCTAATCTCAAATAGCAAAATAATGTTTGCATATTACTCTTCTTGTCAAACTTGGGCAAGTTGATGGGGTTAACTTTAAAACTGCTGACGATCTCAGGTGCTCATCTGAGGCTTCATGGCGCGGTTGGTGGGTTGACACTACTAGGTTGTGAGCCAAAGTTTAGGCAAGTTGAGTTGTTTAGACTGGTAATCAGAATAGGGCGAGCTAGAGTTTTTTACAGTGTCTGTGTCAGTCAGAGAAGCGCGGATATGAGTTTATTGGATAGTGGTTTGAGTTGATCTTTTAGTAGTGGGTATTGAAGTAAGAGCTGACAGAACATTTTGCCTCATAAATGCCTTGTTACTTTCTGAATTCTAAAGCCATTGGACTAGACTTGTATGTTTTGAAAATATCCCTCAGTTTATTGTTAGGAAAGCCCCGCAGCATCTACAGAGTTTGTCTCTAATTTTATCCCAGAACTGGTCTAGTTTGTCAGAAAGTAATTGGCACTCAAACTGCAAGGATTGCTCAAATTATTACAGTCTTAGTTCTGCCATTGTGAGCTAGACTTTCAAAGATACATTTTCTTAATGAAATTTGTGATTATCAGGTCCTGGCTTGAACAAGTTATCTAAAGATCCAGATTCTCCATACATGCTGTACGATGATTGGATGGCTTTGTTCAGACCCTCTTTGAGGCCACAGAGTCTTTTCTGACTGGCATTGGTACTCCGCTTGAGGCCTTGAAATTTGATTGTGGTCATCAATCACTGCTCTTAAGAGGCGGAAAAGCTGTCAGTACTGCTCTTCTGTCAACTTCCAGATGGAGTAACCCATCTAAGTGTGACCTCTCAATTAGCGCCCTCGTAGCTGTGTGCCACGTCACCTCTTCCTTCAAGTATCCTTGATCTGGCCTCAGTGATGGTCACATTAGCTACCCATTGAGATGACGCCCCACTCTGGTCTAGCCCCTTGCTAATAATGTGAGCAAGATTGGTATTCATTTGGTCAGCAAGTTCATCTACTTGGGGTTGAGCTTTGCTTGCTTGTTGTTGTGTGTGTAACAACCGCATGAAACTCTTGAAAGGTGCAGTCCAATTAGTCTTCCAGTAGCTGGTTGTCCCATTGTTAAGCTTCCACGATCTCAACTAGTTTACTGAACTCAATGAGTTTCCAGGTAATGATCCGCATGGTTTAATGGATCAAAGGATTTATGTATTGGACAGTCATTTCTACTATTTACGCGTGGGCAGTGATTTTCTTGGTTATGGTGGACATCGAAAATTTTTGAGAAAAATAATAATTTGCATACAGATAGTCTTGATTTTTTAGCTTTTGAACATCCCTAAGTGGGATTGGTTGATAACTTTGGCATGGAGATGGTATCACGGAGGAGCCATTCCTTGACCTCCTCAAAGTGTTCAGGGTGTGTTAGCCATTCATTTTATTGACTGGGAGGCCTGCGGTCCTATGAGGATGAGCTCCACAGTGGGAGCATCAGCCTCCTCATTGTACAAATTTCTGGGGTGGAAGTGGTCTTGGGGGCTACCCTTTGCTATGGGTCATTAGGATACTTGTCCCTGAAGCTGATAGTGAAGTGGTTTAGATCTTGACTCAAAGTGATTTATTCCTTGGTCTCTTCTATAGTGTCATCAAAAGTGCCCCCTGTAGTGAGCACCAGAATGTTGCAATCAGAACTACAACTGGGAAAGCTAGGCACAAATATTTTTGCACAACAATAGGTATACCTTTGTGAATGCAGTATACCTCAAATAAATGAAAAAATTTCTAAATAAGCAATTATGAATATAATTTCTCCAGATCTCCAATAGTATTGTTGGGTACCTCCAGCTTTGAAGATCCGTCATGATTGTAAGCCAAAATTACGCTGTTATTGGTATTTAACAGATTGTGCATCATTGAGTCCCCTTCTAATACCAGGCTTTCCAATTTTTACTCTGGCCTCTATCAAGTCAGCTATTCTTACAGCTCTCAAACCTTATAGCATTTCCTATTTATGGTTTGCTAATAAGCTGTGGATAAACGCGTCTGATGAGACTTTTTCATCTATCCAATGTTGGGAACATCTTTTTTTTGTCTGTTTAACATCAGGGCTTTTTTAGGGTATCTGTCAACAAGGGATGCTTGTGACAGATAAAACTAAATAACTGGTAATCTCTTATTGATGAGAACAGAACTAGTTCAGTGGAACTTAAATTCAGTTGACAAGCAGATATGGATCAATCTGCCAAAAGTCAGGATTGCATGAAATAATTTTTTAATTCTATATTCAGGTGGAAGATGATAATAAAATATTTGACGGCGGGTCAATTGCAATTAATATTCTAAAAAATAAATGTGGGACAAGGGTAGCGGCGATGTTTATAGGCATAAGGGGTGTTATGTCTGGAGTCTATATCGTATATTTGGTCAACCAAGACTCAACAGAGGTTTCACCTGACATCCTTAAAGCTACTGGACTTTCCAAAAAATTCACCTAAAGCTCAATCTAATTATATCTATGACTCCTCCTGAATTTCCTAACCAGAGAAAATATTTCATCTATTGCAAGCGTACAATTACAGTGTCAATAGCTGCTTCCATTGCCCTTGGAATAATGAAGCAAAAAGTTCATTCATCTTAAGGTAGAGGCCCACTCTTATTTTATCCCAATTGTCTAAAATTATCATTTCCATGCCTAATACCTCAAGCTGCTTTGTATTATCTGCCCCTGATAAAGTTGATATGCTAACTTTTATTCAAGGCAATAAAAACAAAACCTTTAAGATTCCTATAATGGATATTTTATAAAAAAAATTCAGTCATCTTCTTTAGCAAAGACCAGGCCTTAACTAACCAAACTATCGAGAAAGTTGAAAGACCCTATTTTTGCCTAATTTAAACCTAATATAGCCTCAGTGAAGATACCTTAATAATGTCCTTCAACATAAAATCCAAATTTTGGATTTTTGTTGTAATATTTTAGTGGATTCTATAGGTTAAAGATCTAGCCATAGTAGACACCATATCTTTGGTTTCATTTTATTTCCTCTCAACGCATTTAAAGATTAATAGTTTCCTTATCTGATCCATGAGACTGAATATGGAACTGTAAGAGCTTATTTTGTTAAAGCTATCGGAGCATATTCAGTTTTGCCTCTCAAACCTGGAAAGCTTCTGATCAATTCTTCTGCTATAGCTTTAGAAAAAAGTCACTATATAATTACTCATTGGAGTCTAGCTAACGGGAGAATTAAATTTGATAATCAATTATGGAAAACTTTTCCCATCTGGAGTATTACATACCACTGCTATTCAATTTCCATTTAAAAGCAAGGGTCCCAAAAACGTTCATATCTCATTGTGTCTAATATCTGTCAGATAGAAAACCAAATTATAGGGCATAGAGCTAAACTGCTCCTGACACTGTAGATGCCAGGGATGTAATACCTCTCTATGCCCTCATTCCTTAATATAATCCACGTTATATAGTTGTGTTGAAACCTAATTTAATTTTTAATTAACTATACTCAAGTTCTATAATTCTATGAAAACCTAATTCTTCTATTATGTAAGCTATGACCTGTCTCAGGATCCTAGACCCTGCCTATGATAATTATCTCTGTTTTATTTGGTGATATAATCAATCAGACTCTTCAAATACCATGGAATGCTATCATTGCCTATGTGAAACTATGTAACATCGAAAAATTTTGATCTAAATTGTTCTATCACTCTACAAAACATAGCGGATTGACCACCTACCACGATTTCTCTATTCAAAAGTGTAGATTGGAGAAATCCTAACTCCCAAACAAACGTCAAGATGTAGAGGTCCTAATAGAAGGATATGATCAGATCTTTTCTAAGGGACCTTGCAATTATGGGAGAAAGTATGTATTAATCCACCAAGTGAGAACCAAAAATCATACTCCTTTTCTAAAGCTTGATCTTACTAGAAATCCAAAATAATGGAGGCCTAGTGGCTCTTAAGTTTAAACAACTATAATAGGCTGGTCTATTTGTACAACTAAGCCTTTGGGATTCTCTTTTTTAGCACTAGGTGGAAGCCTTTGGGATTCTCCTCTGCTTTTATCCCACAAAAAGGATTGAAGTCATTGAGCCATAATGAATTATCGCTGACTAAATTTCATTAATTTAAAAAAATAGTTACACACTTTTTCTTATAGATGACTTGTTACATATGATGTCTGGATCAAAGAAAACAGTATTAGATCTCGCCATTGGCTATTTACAGATTGACCCTTCTTTCTAAGATTGGGAGAAATATGCTTTTACCTCTAGCAAAGGGTTGTTCAGACTTAAGTGGATGCTGCAGGGACTAAGCAATTTCCATGCTACCTTTTAAAGAGAGATGGATGAATTATTAGGGACCTAAAAACAATCCTGTGTGCTATTATATCTTAGTAGAATAACTTCTTTTTGCTAACTTTCAATGCAGACTTAGCCCACCTTAGGGATGAATTCCAGCAACTATGGAAAGCTTCACTAAAGTTAACCCATCTAAATTTAATCCTTCTTCCAAAGCGAATTAAAATTTAAGGGTCATAATGTAAGTCAAGAAGAAATTTCTAATTGATAATAAAGTCATTACCATCTTTGAAATGCCACAACCTAAGCCCTTTTAAGTTTCACAGGGTTTTATAGGTACAGTTGGATATCAATAATTCCTTGTTCCTAGTTTTGCAATTAAGTCTGACCCTTAGTCTATTTGTTTAAAGGGTATCCTTTTATAGTGGGAAGAAGAGCAGCATTGATTCTTAATATTATCCCGCTTATCTCTTAATCACTCCCCTGTAATGTGCACCCAACTTTAAAATACCCTTTTTACTTTTTACTGATGCTAGTAATATCACTATACAAGCCATACTATCCTAACATAATGAAAATTTAGTAGACCATTCTCTTGTATATCACAGTAGAGCATTATCTATATCTTAGCGCAATCAAAAATTAACAGAATTTGCATGGCTTTCTTTATAATCATCAAAATTTCTGAACCTATTATATAGGGCACACTTCACTATATTTTACTGACCATGTATCTTTGCGGTGGCTTCAAAAAATGAAAGACTCTGGTGGTTGTCTGTCATTTGGGATTTACTGCTTTAAGTCATTTCTCTATTACTCATTGATTGAGTCAGTTAATCTGGACGTGGATTGTTTGGCCAGATAACATATATTAACTTTAATTGACCTGATAAAGATTAACTCTATGATCTCCTAAAACAACCTCAAATGTGGGATAATGAGCTATATTGGGCTAAAAAGAGTCATAAAAAAGGTTGGCAATCATTTAAAGACAGGATGGTCACCTCACTAAGCTAGTATCAACCAATGGCTACCATATATTAGTCCTTTTAGATGACCTATACTACTTAAGAAGGAAACCTGCAAGTTGTCAATATAGGAACTTAAAAGTCCTATCAATGGACCAAGCACCAGTGCTACTGGGAAGGAATGCTCCCCTCAACCCATAATTTATTAGAATTTTGCTTAGTATGTAAAAGCCAAGCTGAACTACATCTTGCCCCCAACATCAAGTGGTTCCCCCTTCTAAACCCTTTCATATAATTAGTATCGATGTCTTAGGAACTCAACCTCAAGCATCTAGTGGACATCAATTCCTCATAATGGCTGTTGATAATCTCACTAAATGGATACAAAACCATATTCCTTTCATCTTCTTATCCAAAACTACCGCCTCATTTCTATATAACTGTATCATCACCCAACAAAGGTGTCCTCATATCCTCTTGGACAATGGACAGAGCTTTTTTTCATCACTGGTGCAAATTTAATTAAATTCATGTTATTCACTCAATTGTTGACCAGCCACTATCATCATGCAAACAATGGTATGATAGAACGAGTTAACATTATGTAATTTCAACCCTTTGAAAAAGTCCTCATATGATCCTCTACATTGACCACCATACTATCCCAGTGCAATTATGGCTTAATGAATTAACCACCATTTAACTAATAAATTCCTCTTCCTAGATTTATATGGAAGAAATTTTATCTGCCCTTTAAAGTACAATATATGTTAGACCATGCCTCAACCAAAGCCCTTGAGTATCCATGAAAGCTATTACCAATGAAATCATTCATCTTCAGGCTCCGTCCTTGGATAATCTGTATGTTACCACCTCTATTGAGACAAATATAGTTTAACAAAATGTCCCACTATATATCTTCCTGCCAGGTAATTTAGTTCTCTTTTAATATTACCAGACAGGAGGATGAGACTAAAAACTATCTTCAATTAGGTCAGGACCCTACAAGGTCATCTAAAAATGGAAACTGAACATTTAATGTTTGGTTAGTCAAGGTACATTTTAAATTAGGTGCATAGTCGATATTTGTGACCCTATACCCCCTTATGCCAAAATCTAGAAGGGGGTATAGTAGGGATTTCAGCCTAATATGAAAATTTGGTATCTGATGTTTGGGTTTGACTCTAATCTAAAAGACTGGCCAGCACCGCTGTTGGGGTCCAAACCTAATCTAA
Source organism: Massospora cicadina (assembly GCA_022478985.1). Classification (NCBI taxonomy): domain Eukaryota; kingdom Fungi; phylum Entomophthoromycota; class Entomophthoromycetes; order Entomophthorales; family Entomophthoraceae; genus Massospora; species Massospora cicadina. The sequence continues at coordinate 15,167 of JAKSZP010014813.1, forward strand.
AAGATAAATATAATTCTAAATTTAAAAATTTTAGGTGCCACAAAAATAATTTAACAAGTCAAATATAGATCTTGTCACATGAGTACCTGACATTTTTCCCAAATAATTGTGTCTTCATCCCCGTAAGTCTCTCTCCCTTGAAAAAATACTATTGCTATCACAATATTTTTAGTTGCTTCTATTATGAATTATAATTCTATTATATCTATCAATCATTGAGCTTTTTCCTTATCTGTATATTTAATCAATTCATTCCTTAAAATTCTTATGTCATATGACTTTGGGTACCCTAAAAATTTTCTTGGATGGTTGTAATCTTATACCTCTCATTCCAACACCCCTGTTAAAATGGATGTCAATTTCTGGCTATCTTGATCAACTTATTCAAGTCTTACAGGAACAAAAATGTACATAGCTTTATAGCCCTGATTGATATTAGCATAGAGGGTGCTCCTGAGAACGCTAAGCTATATACCATATTTATTTTATGGACTCTGAAAGTCAAGAGTTGGTAATGTCTAAACACAGTGAGGTTGGTATGTGTTGTAATATGTTTGATCAACCATCAAGTCATATTTAACTAAAGTTTAATTTTCCTAATAGTTATATAAAAGATTTAGACCTTTTTTCTGTTCAAGCTCACTTTCAAGTGCTTTATTTAAAAAAGTTTGTTTATACACCACCATCTGGCCATGCCCATTTCCTATTCAATGTCTGTGGATCACCCACCTGCCACCCCAGTGTGAGGCAGCGGTGCTCCACCACCTAGCGTTTTCTGCCCAGCGGGCACACGCGTTCAGATGGGCTCAAACAGCCTGCCCACCTCCCGCCCAAGTTTTATATGACCAGTTGGTCACAGGGCTTATGGCTTATGGCACCCAGCCCAACCTCATCTTTGCAGTACCCTCTGGTGCTGAGCGCCTCGCTGCCCCTCGCACAACTGCCACCATCATCCCACACCACCCTGTCATAGCCATCAGATCCACCCCTGCACTAGTGTCACAGCAGCACCAGATCATTTCTTTTGGGCTCAGGTCAATAATGGTCAGCAGATTTGTCCCCTCTGCTTTGGGCTTGACCATGCAAAAAAATCTTGCCCACATGCTGCTTCCGCTGATGCAGCTTCAGAGCCCACCTTCATAGGTTCTGTATGGGGCACTTTGCTGCCCCCTCCCACCCTCCACTCTCATTTGATAGTTCAGAATGGGAAATTGGCCCCCCCCAAAATCCTCCAGCCACATTCTCCCACCTAAACCCACCCCAGCCAATCAGAGCCAGACTTGGACGACCCTTCGCTTTCAAGTACTCACCCATTCGCCCACTCCCACCCACCCAACTTCTAATGCCACTATTCTCGTGAACCAAAATCCATGGGACCTATTGGTGGAGGTTGATGAATCAGGTAATGTTCTCATTAGTGAGTATTCCGGTCAACCTCTTGGCCAATAAAATTATGGTCAGGCCGAATTTTTCCTTCCTGACTTTGATGAAACCTCACCCCCCAGACATTTCACTCCTCTGCCCAATGCAGCCCCCTACCAAAGTGACCACCAGCTCACCTTAGCTGCGGTGGCCTCTCCCCAATGCCCAACCCTATGCAAAGCAGTGGCCCAATCAGTGGCTCAGTTCCAGCTAGGCCTGCCCACCCTCTTCTTCCCCCCAATTTCCCTGAATCTACATGCAGCGACATCTCAAAGTTATTTGATGATGTTGAAGCTGCCGTCATGAATGTTGCAACGCTTTCCAAATTCAACCCTTCAGCTAAAATCACCTGCCACAGTATCTCCCTTTTTGCTTAATTTCCCAAAGCCCACAAAGAAGCTGTAATTCTTGCACGGCATTTGTTGAAGCGCTTTAACGCGCTAATCTTAATGAGGAGGTGGAAAACTCGTACTACACTGACTTCCACCCACACTACACAGATGCCCCAACGCCCTGGCTCTCCACTTTGATCTGCTACTTTAATCAAAATCACATGATCGAGGCGCATATGTCTGAGTACCAACCCCCTGACCCCCCCTCACCCTCTGCCATGGTGGGTTAGCGGTTTCTGCTCCCCGCTTGGTTAGTAGTTTTATCTCTTTCTGTTCATTTTTGAGCAGTTTTTTTGTTTTGATTTTGGTATTGTCTATCCCCTGGTCGGCATACCTTGAATAAATTTTTATATGAAATATTTAATCAAACGTATTTTGCCCTGCAGACAACTAATTTATGTAGATGCTGAATCTGTATTATATATTGTTGGCATCCTTGGCTGTATTTGGCGGATACTGGTTAATACAGCATGTATTAAATCCTTAATCCCCGCCAATGCAACTTGATCCCTTAGTATCTAAATTGCTATGGCCTGCAGTTTGGTTTTTTTCTTTATCAATTATTATTTATTCAATGTTATTTTGCCCTGAACTGGCATAGAACTTGTCATTCAATAGGCTTGTCATTATTCTCCTTGTCCTTACCACCATAGTCTTACTTATTTAGGTTGATTTATGGTAATTATGAATAATACCCTGTAGTTGCTATCTTGGTGGCCATATATTTCACCATTATGCTATTGCCCAAAAACTTCTTAGTGCATTTCTGCTGTGAGTAATTGCACCAATGAGAAAGAGGGATGAGTTGAGCATATCAGTAGGAAAAACATTGATAAGGGGATCTGTATTGGCATTAACTGGTGGTAAAAAATGCCACTAGAAGAATGAAGATTGCTTGATAAAGCAAAGACGCTGTCAGTACTTGATACTGTGGTGTGCTTCTTATTTTTAATTCTAATAAAAGCATATAACAACTAATAAGTTACCTTTCCCCTTTTTTCTCAAGGACACTGTCTTCATACAGTGCCTTGTTTTGGTGTAGTTGACCTGTGCTCTTGAGATATGACGCCTCTGCACCAATCTCAACATTTGGTGCTCATTACAGGGGTAGCACAATTGCTACCTTGTATTGATTCATTTTTATATAGATTATCAAAGAGTAACTCTCCAGTTACCCAGCATGACCTATTGACACTAACGCGGCCGCTCCAAAGAGCAGTCTAAATTTGGCACACCTAATCATCTCAGTAGCTAAGAAATGGTTAGGCTTCCTGGCTGACCATAGATGGCTTATTACCTCAGTACAATAAGTTTCCATTTCTATACCTACTTTGGAAGACCCTAAACTCCACCTTGACGGCTTTAAGCAGAACATAAGTAGCATTTTTTTTCTCCCTCTTTGATCTTGACAGGGAGATCATCTCATTACATAATTTAGTTCAAATACATGGACAAGAGATTTATGAGTTAGCGCATATCTTGTCACTGTCAACCAGAATCTTGAAATGACTGAAAACTTTTATGGCGGAACAACATCATTTTTCTGGGTTAATTAATCAACTCCATCACTAGTTTAAATTGTAGCTGTTCTGAATTTGCTAGGAAACCAATTTTAACAATTATTGCGGCAGGCAATGAGGCTTTAGTAGATCCTTCTACCCTGATCATACCGATGGTCTAAAGTCTATTTATGCTCACTCCTCAGCCAGATAGACCTTAGTTAAATTAGAGTCATCATGGCAACATTCCCTTGTACAATTGATAACTTGTTCTAATTAATCAGATTAACTTAAACTAATTTGACAAAAGCGGAAATTTTACAATTTTACTGTTCTATTTGAACTAAGCATGGGTGGCGCCTCCAAAACTTTAGGTTGGCTATGCTAACGAATTCCTTAGACTCTGTAAATCAGGAATTGATGATGCTCAAATTACAGGAAATTGGTTTAGTTACTACAATGCCATAGGTCTACTTTGTGAAAGAGTATAATGGAGCAGAATGGATGATAAAGCATAAACGGTTTTCTTATTTTATTTTGATTAGGATGAGTCCATTAAAGCTTTTTTTGAACGGATTTTTATTAGGCTCAAGTTTTATATAGATACAAGTGCTACTAAATCTCAAATGAAAATTGCACTTCTCACGCCTACAAGCTCTAAAGAAAATTGTATTAAATTCTAATCCCTGCTTATATGGGAATTTGATAATAGTATCCATATGGTAAATTATTTCCGCCGCTGTGCTTCCAATTTTTAAAGGCGTTTAACCCATGTCATTGGGAGCTCTTTAACTCTTCCAATAAGGCCACCTCCCTAAAGTATTAATTAGTTTGGATGTATGGCCCTCATTTTCATAGGCTGATACTAATCAGATCACCTGTCATCATTGCAAGATATTGAGACATTATGCCAATTGTTGCCTAGTTTGGGTTCCAAACCTAAGGTTCATTCAGTGGGCCCTGGAAAGAAGGAGGACCTAGGAAAGACAGGGAGGAGTAGAACTGGGTGTAGGAATCCAGCTTACTTGTGCTCGCTGGTGCTTACGCCGCTGGATCCCACAAAGTTTCTTAATAAACTTTAAAAATAATCGCTATTATAAAATTTAGGTTTTAAGATATTTTATTGGAAGCGTGAGGTAAAAGGAAGAGCAATCCCCTAGATATTTGACTGATCAGTTTTTAAATGTTTCAAGGTCAGAGGGAATTCGAGGATAGTTTTGGTATACCTTTGACACATTGCAAATTAGGAAATATGGTATACTCTCCTATCAGATTGTGAAAATGGAGTTACTCTTTTTGGAAAAATAATAGTTGGGATGGGAATTTATGGCAAAATGTACCCATGCGGTAAGGATTTGTTGTACTTCAACCAATCACTGCTATACAAAATACTTTCACCTTGGGGGACCTCCTCCATGCCTCTAAAAGGAGGAGTCCCGCATAGGTGCTTTGAAGGACTTAGTTATGGTTGGGGGAGTACCTTCGTCTGATTGCCCCAAAGTCCATTGTGTGGTCAGAGTAATCCAACCATTTAATTTTATGTTTAGTGCCCGTGCAGGTTTTGAAATGGTGTTGCCCCAATTAATGGGGTTCCACCAAGAATTGGCCAGGGTCATTTTGACCAATATCCTTGATATCATTATTAACATTATTTTAAATTGCTTTTAAGCTCATCACAAACTTGTAAATGGCTGACATTTCCCCATCTAGGCTAATTTTGACCCAAGACATTCTTCCTCTGTAGCTGAGAGGTCAAATGTCTGACGCTATGATTTTCTACCTCTGCCCTCTTTAAAAAATTACTGGTAAAAAGAAATTATTGTAATCATGTTCCACAAAGCCCTTATCTGACAAGGATGCCCTGCCTTCAGTGTTACATAAAGTAATCATGGATGTTGTGGTAGCAGTTACCACCTTCTCCTTGATGAAATGCTAGGCTAAGTTTGCGCTAAAAGTAATATTGAAGCCTTATGTTTAATGACTTGAATGGCAAGAGCTTCAAGTCATTTCATTTGATGTTCCCTTGGTACATGGGGTTCAGGTGGCCATATTTTTATGAACTAAAAAGAATTAGTCTAATTATATATTCCAACCCACATTCATATTATGGCAAGCAGACGCACTGGATGTTAACATAGTTAATGTGGCAGGTGCATACAATACTAAATGCATGTATAGTGATATTACTGTTAATCTAAAAGCAAGATTTAAGATGGACAGTGAGCACCAATATATTTAGTACACTGAGCTAGTAAAGAAACTTGTTTGGAGCCATATAGTGGCCATTACAAAGTTTAAGGTACTATGGGGCCTAAAATAATTACTTCGCTAGGAGCTTATAGTGCACTGCCGCTGAGGTTTAGTTCACTGATAAGGTCCCAGCTAATGTGTTTTTAAATCAATGTTATGACTTTCTCATCGACACCTCTTTTATGAGGACTCATGGGGGTAAGGATGATTTGAATCAAACACTATAAAAATACTTGGCCAACACCTTGCATTGTACTATAATTATAAAACCAAGAGCTCTGCTCTTCAAAAACAGGAATTTATTAACCTAGTTTATAAATGATGGCATAGTAACTATTGACTATTAGCAGATTTGTGAACGCACTTGACGATTGCCTACTCAAGTTATGGAGACCAAGGGCATTCAAGTGAGGGCTAATTGTAATTTAAATTATCTGGAAGGCCACTAACTTTTCTTAGGAGGAAAATTACTCTGAAAGTTCCCCAAGGATTATTTGACAAAATATTTGCGCCATTTTGTCGCTCTAGTATCACCCTTTGCCACCCTAGGGATTATCCTTCCCATTAATAACGAAATTCAGGTATTACTGACTGAGCCTTTATACACATCCTATTCATATAAAACACATCAAATTGTTGCTTTTGTACATAGTTTACCAGTTGAAGAATTAAGGATATTCAAGATCATAGTCCTTTATAGAACTGGCTTGCCCAGTGATACCAATTAATCTGTTTTTAAGTACCATGGGCAACCCTATTAAGATTAATAGAAATGGAAAATGACAAGCTTTAGCCCTTTTTGACAAGCTTATTGTTAAATTTGTGAAGGTTGATTTTGACTTGGATTGTACACATGATGTGTTACACCAAATCAATACCAGAAATCATTTTTCAACTTACCTTTACCATATTAAGAGATCAAAGGTGGCGGATGAAGTCATCAATAATGAAATTATATGGATGATGTAACACAGGATGTTAGTGACCTCAAGAAGGCTTGTACCTCTTAAGTGTTAATTGTTTAAAAGAAGGACTGTTCTAGGTATGTGCTATCAGATTTTTGAAAGCTTAACAAATTTTACCAAAAAGAACTATTATCATTTATTGCAGGTTGCCAATGTATTAGACCACTTGAGCGGCGCTTAATATTTTGCAGCCATAATCTAAATTTTGGGCTACTAGTATATTAGGCTACCCAATGAGGAGCAAAAGAAGTGTATGATGATAACCTCCCAGGGTCTGTATCATCCACTCAGATGCCGCAGTGGCTATGCAACACCCCCCTCCAACCTTCCAATGAGCTATGGACAGTATATGAGGCAAATTAAATATTTCCTGTGTCCTATTATATCTAGATGATAAAAACTTTATTTCTAGAACGTTTAATGAAAACCTACAACACTAGTAAGAAGACTTGCGCTGTCTCACCAAGGCCAATCTTAAGATTATGCCCCAGAAGTATAACTTCTTTTAGATCAAAGCAAATATCTGGGTTTTGTAATTGACAATAGGGCCTATGTGTCATGGAGCGTGCTGATAAAAACAAGACGGCGCTGGCACTCAAAGTAAGATATCACCAAAGCATCAGCCAAAATACCACTGGTACAGTCATACATATTGTAGTATACAGGTAGAATAAGGCAACCACAAGCATTAACTAGGAAATCCTAAAATGGGAAATTATAGCTACTAGCTACCCAGTAGACTTCTTAATATAATAAATAAAATCGAGGTTCTTAAAGTTTTATATTAAAAACTAAGGATTAAAAAGGGAAAAATGGAGTAATAGCGGAGCCTGTTGGGTTCCATTGCCCTTTAAACTCATAAAATGGGAATAGAAAAACATTTGCATTTCAGTTACAAATATCTGTGCAATTTTGACATGGCGGATTGACACCCTAATTAGTCCCCAATAAAATTTGGATCTGAACTACCCAACCATATTGGTGTTATCTTTTTTAAAGAATCTTGTTCTCCCATGATTATGCTTGGCGTGATGACAACGACTCCTCCAGTGGATGGCAGGTTGCACCCACAGCTAGGCCAAATACAGGCAGTCCCATTGGGTTTCAAAAGGGTTGATCACACCCATGCCATTCAGAGATGGGCTCACTTTTGCCCGCAATTAAGGGGAATGGCAGAGGGGAATTTCTGAGCCTAATACTAAATTGTTTGATTTAGTCTTTGGTAGTTTCTAATTTACTTTCACTAGCAGAACTTGAACTGGCAGATAAACCTCTTGTTGAAAAAGATCACTATGAACCCTCTTGTGGTGATAGATTCTAACCACCTCCACCTCCTAGCACACATACCCAAATTTCCTTCACCAACTCCTAGGTGGTGAGCAGAGAGGAAGAGGTGTGGTTTCTAAGGGATGTGCCGTTACCCACCTCTCATTTAAAAAATTGGCGAAATAGTGCATGGTGATGAGAGGTGCAGCCGCTGGCTTCCACCCTCTCTTGGTTCAAAATGGGTATTCTCCCTAATTTGCAGTAAGGGTTGCTCATAAAGACTTACATTACACTTCCCTTCTTGAGCTGGGGGAGAACTCCCACCAGGAACCTGGGTGAACGCAAAGTTTTTATGCACCTTAAATAGATTGATTGCCAAGATTGATGCAACCTTCTGAGAGGGCGGGGAGTATTTAGGTGTGCGATGTTGAAAGCTTCCACCAACTTGCGGTAATTGTCACATCTTTGGGCACTGACTAATCTGTTTTTGAAGGAAGAAAAGCCTTCCATGCCACCAGGTATTGCACCAAGAGATGTTAATTCTGAAACGCCAGTATGGCTTCCATCTACGTTTCTACAAAGCCCTTTATCACAACTGTTTCAGGGATGGCAGGTTTCTTACCCTTAAAAATGGACAACTGAGAAGCATGGAAGGCTGGGTGTTACTTCAATGAGAGGGGAGGGTCAACTGGAAGATCCGATTTCTCAATTCCTCCTCCACCACATGAGGACCAAAAACTCTTGCACAAAAACTTCTGTAAGGGACCTTCAAATGTAGGTGTTGCATATTCAGAATAGCCAATTAACCTACCTTATTCTCATGGGCTGGAAGGTTATCAAAATACATGAACCGCTTGTGATCACTTATCAGCTTAATTAAGTGTCCTGAACCAGAGATTGTGTACCCCAGACTTGCTGCAGATGCTCCTCAGTGGCAGGTTTTTTAGGCAAAGTCAAGGACAATAAAAAATAAGCGGTCATACCCCATGGTAGCTAAATATGGGGAAACCCCATTGACAAATAGGTGGCTTTGTTGCATGCAGTCTGTGCCATGGGAAGGTCAGCAGCCCAGGTATTCTGTGCGCGGAAGCATAGCATTGGAGTACTGCCCAATAATCAGGTTGATCGTTTTTGTCTGGCAATTGGACTGGTGAAGGTATGTCTTGGAATGGCACAGCTTATTATCTAAAAATAGCTAAAATTGAAGACTAAAAACAAGCCATAATATGAGGCTCCCGGTCACTTTCCACATCCTGTTGTATGCCAAACATATAAAAACAAGGCGAAATAAGCTGGTCTGTCTTTTTAGAGGTAATGACTAACATACAAGGAATAAAAAGGAAGGGTATTAGTAAAGTGGTCCATGACCACCATAATTGCATCAAAACCATTAGAAAAAGGGAATCTCAACAATGAATTTACCAGATACCAAGGTCCACGGGCCTTTGTCTGCTACAGGGGATAAAGGAGATCATTCCTACTGAATTTATCAGACTTAGTGCATGCGCAGATCACACAATTGGTAAAACAAACCTGTAGATACTTATAGATTCCCATCTAGTTAAATGTCCGCAGTATTGAATTGAGGCAATTTTTATTCCTCTAATGTCCACTACCAGGGATCATGGTGAGTGGAGATTACTTCATCATGGGTAGGGGAGGAGCCCAAACCCTACTTCTGAACATAATTATTCCCTCTAATACCAAAAAATGGGTATGTTTGTGACCCAAAAAACCCAATTGATTAAACAGCGCCAGCCCCTCCAAGCAGGACGTCTGCCCCATTAATACCTGAGATACAATGGCACATCCAATGCCCAGTCAGCCTATAATCTGCAGGAGGGATCACTGTTGCCAACTCCTGCATTTTCTCTTCCGATGGACTCAACAAAGAGCTACGACTCAGTATTGGGGAGAATATCTAACACTCCCTTTATAAACTCATACTTAAAGTTGAAAGCTGCTTATGTCACAAAACTTTTGAGCCTGACGGTGCACCAACTTCTGTGAAGTCTGAAGTACATAAGGGCTCGGTGGTCCATCTAGTACCCACTTCATGTCATGCTACCTGCATAAGGTACCGCCAGTGGATGAGCAACCACAACATCATGACAAGCTTCTTATCATATATGGACTGCAATTGCTCTTCAGAGGAGAACTTCTGGAAGAATAATGTGACGTAATGTTCAGCCCAATTATGATAGTGAAGCAGGACCGCTCCTACTTCAGCCACTGATAAATCACATGCCACTATAAAATTGTGGGAGGAATCAGCGTTCTTGAGTACTGGTGAAGCCACAAAAATTTCCTTGATCACCTCAAATGCGCATTGGCAATCTCTCGTCCATTTGTGGAAATACTCTATGTCTTCAGGGGATCAATAGGCGCCGCTACCTGAGAGAGAGTGGGCTAAGAATTTTTCAATTAAATATCTGTTCCCAAAAACTATGCAGCAGCTTCTATGTGTGGTAGAAGTGGGCCAGGAAATAATAAACTTGAGTTTTATGGGTGGATAGTGTAACAATCCTTCAAGAAAAAAAACCTATAGTCAACCTCTTCCCTGAGGCACTTGCCCTTCAAGGTTTTTGTTAGAGATCAGGCCTTCTTTAGCGCCGCCAGTACCTCCCCAAGGTCCCTTACATGCTGTTTGGGGTGGAAGAGTGCACCAGGATATCGTCATGTATGCCACCATGCACAATAGATGAAGATCGCCCATTATATAGTCAATAATCTACTGGAAGGTAGCGGGCGCATCCTTGAGACTGAAGTGCATCACGCGTGATTAAATATTACCCCACTTGGTGTGAATGGCCATCAGCCACTCTTGGCCTTCCGCTATATAGATTTACTATAGACATTTACCAGGTCAACTTTGAAAAACACCCAAAGTTTGGCAATTACCTGGCAATGCTTTACTTAAGGTAATTGGGTATTTGTGCATTGTGATATTATTTACATGTCTTTAGTCCAGGCATGGGCGCAATGTACCATCAGATTTTTGAGTGAAAACGGTGGGTGACGCAATAAGAGAATTTCAGAAAATCATCCCTTCTGGAGCATATCATCTAACCATACCTCTAGGCCTTATCTTTTTTTTAGTACTAGATGGTCCCAACCCAAGGGGGGATTCATCGATTTCTAGGCCTTATCTTCTTGCTCTGTATAGGGGTACAGAGAACAATTGATATTGATTACAGTTACCGTCATAATGAAGTCCAGATCATATCTGGAGTGAGTAGAAAGTCTGTTAGCCTTATCCATATCAAAAAAATCCTTAGACTTGCAAAAAGATGGAAGGGAAATTTGGTGACAACTCAGTGGGGAGGGAGTTTAAACAATCAACCCCACCAAACTGGTGGGAGAAAAGGTATCAATAAGCAAGAATTCGCCACATGAGTGCAAATTTACAAAAGATAAAATGTTGGGCTTTAAGTTAATACTAACCCGATACACTGCCACCAACCAACCCCAATGATAATGGGAAAACAAATCTGGCACAATGGTAAACTGGTATTAGAAGCCAAATCCATGAACTAAGAATTGTAAGAGACATCTCACCATAAAGCAAGCCATTGAGGCTGACGACGCAAACAATACCAAGGACCCTGCATCAAGATATATGCCCAAATACTGTGCGATATGAAAACACATAAAAATCCATATGCTCCAGTATCTAAATGCCTTGAAGGATACCACATGGGATCCCAACTGATTTTTAACAAGTAACTAAAAGTAGACATATTCTTGTTTATATCAATTGTGCAAGAAATCAATGGTGGGGAAGTGGTAATCATTGGTTCATCCACTGGACCATCCTTGAGAGGAGGAACTGTGGTTTTGGCACCTGAACAACCGCAACTATCACCTGTCGCCCATTAAAAAACAAAGGCACTAATATGTCCCATTATACCATCTAGTACTAAAAAAAAATATATCCCATTATAACTTTGGCGGAATCATTAAAATATGCCAGGAGAATTCGCACAGGGTAAAGCCCACTGAGCAATCAGATGGACGATATGAAGATCATAGGTCTGCAGACACACTTGTAATATGATAAAATATAGAGCTATCCGCTCCACATGAGACTTTATTTATTTAATATATATACCAAATCCTCGCTGTTCCACTCTAAACTACAAACAACCTCCCTCTTCAATCGCCTCGTCTCAATTATATTTCAGTGACTTCAGATGATATAATTTTCTTGGCTTGGTAATCAGTTCCACCTTATCTCATTGGTTCTGGCAGATTATGGTATTCAATTTTCTATCGCCTTAGTTTTAGGCAATCATAGCAATATTTGTCAATAATTGATATCTCCTTATTGCCCTATTTAAAAGTGATTTAATAATAGCCTTAATCTGACCCAAAATTTCCTCAACTCATCGCGCTCAAATAATTGTAACACATATCATAGTTGGCGGATTCTAATTAATATGCCATAGCTATTTCAGGCTTATCGTCTAGTCTTATCAGAATCTTGACAAATGTGATTGCCTCGACATAAGGCAATAAGACAATACTGAGCTTCAAACAAATATTTAGTGAATTCCCTCCAAATCAGGCAATAAGGTGATGTTGATGTATGATGAATAATTGGTAAGTTGCCTCAAACTAAGTCGATTGTGAATTTGATGAGTAGTAGCTGCTGCTGGAACTAATGAGAATATGGTGGAAATGAATAGTCTAAGCAAAAGGGTCAGTATTGACCAAAATCACTAATATATAAGCAAGATGAGAAGATTGAAACAGGAGGACTGTTATTAGAAGAGAGTAAGCAGAACAGCAAGGATCCGCTGTATAATATTAAATTAAATAAATAAGTTTTGGGCAATTGCTCAATATTTTAATAAGTTTATTACATTTTCTCAAGGACAACAATCTTCATATCATCAGTCCTATTGCTCAGTGGGCTTGACCCTGTGCAAACCACTTCAGCGTAACTCTGGGGTATTTCTGAAATTATAACAGTGGGAGAAGCAAGGTGGTGACAACCCCACTAAGTTTCGCAGCTATTGGCAACTACATAAGAATGTATTAAATTAGTCTAGGGATAGAGGTTGGTAGAATTGCGCCACATTATTGGCAGATTGGCAGAGCATACTGACATTACAGGTGTCTACAGTTTGTGCGACATTTAACAAACAGAATCAGAAACACACAGGTTCTTTAACTCAGTTACAGTGCAGAAAGTCAGTGGATCAACGGATTATGATACACGCTTTAATGAAGTTGGTGTTAATTCACAGATGGTGGCACACATTACCGGATGATGTTGGCACAGATAGATATAAGGTGTGGAGGGCGAATTCCAAAATAATAGAACTAGGAAAATGGTAGTTTATTTAAAAGATATAGTTGAAAGAAATAACTGCCAAACTACCCTAAGGATGGAGGTTGCTTTTATAGCAAGAGCAGGTAGTTTAGGAGGGAGCTTAGGAACTTTCCTTCCTCTTAGCTATTACGCTACATATTAACTATTTAGGTTGGGAAGCGTTCAATTAGCAGGAAAGAGGCTTTAATATGTCAAATCACATCATAAAAGGTTTGATAGTGCGTGCTCTGGATTAAAGTATAATGAAAATTGATGTACTGATCATAGGTGGATTTATACAGATAAGTAAGTAGTTGCTGTCTGTTTTTCAAAATCCATTATATTAGGAAATTGACAAATAAGTATTGGTGATGGACTGGTAATCCACGAGTCTGATCCATTATCTGGACTACTATCTGTTACCTGGTCTGACTTACTTGGCATACTGGGGCTTATCTGGAGTTCTGGGCAGGTTTGAGATATTTCTTAAATATTGTCAGTGACCAGGTCCTAATTGGGTTGAGCCTTAGAGTCTTGCAGGAGGCTCTAGACTGGACCACCTTCCTGAACACCCTTTTAATCATTTGTAGCAAAGTAGAAGAGGAATATGGAGGAAGAGAAGGAGGGTCCTTGGGGCCAGGGCAGTAAATCATCGCTCATCTACCATGTGAGCTAGGTTACTTATCTGGGAGATGGGCTCCACTGGAGGCTTGGGCCTTTTCTTAAGCCTATGAGAGTTCTTCTCGATCCAAATGGAGGGGATGGCCATCTGGACTTACACTGACAAGGAGGTAGCTGAAAAGCAAGCACAGTGGCCAGTATCCAGATTTAATCTAGGTACACTGTAGTTCAACTACTTTTTAATCCAACGATGATAGTCCTGCCAAAAAGTGTCTAGATTTAACAGCTGCAATCATTCTCTTTGCTAAGTGCTTCTGTTAGTGCTTCATATAATAACTTCAAAATTGGAGCTCTAATTAGAAATGTTTAAATTTTCCCTTAAAAGGACCAATGTGGTGCTTACCCCTGTAGAGAGAGCCAGCTATTTTAATTCTGGCATAACGGTACCAATTGCTAAAATAAGTCAAGCGCTAGTGACGCTTCTGCTACATGGGACTAGGTGAAAGTCTTATTGATTATAGTTTGGTACTTACGCTAAAAACAAGTCCATCAGTTATCAGTGCAACATCTTAGAACAATTTTGGCACTCCCATAAATCATAATAATCATGTAAGATAGCCCTTATTCTATCTAAATAAAAGTAATAAGCTCACACACTATGTATGTTTGTAATAAATTTACTAAAAATATACTTTTGGTATTTTATACCTTGTAGTAAATATCTAAGTATGTAAAGTAAAGTTGGAACTTGATTCAATTTTCAGGGGGGATAAGGTAATGATAGTAATTGGAATATATTAAGTTTATTTGATTAACCTTCACATGTAAATCTTCAGTTGATGACCGCCTTTTGTCATGAACTGGCATTTTTAAATAATATGAGTACAGACCGTCTAATTGCGTTTTCTGTTTATTTATATTTCCTCTTTTAATATCCATGAAGGTGTTCTTCTTTAAGAATTATTATGTAATTGTGCCTCATTTGATTTAGTATTTGTGGCCATCTTATTATGTTCATTGCGTCTCTAAGTATAGTCATCTGAAAGACCATCATCATCTGATCTTGCGTCATCCAATATGGCCACAAATTAAATTAAATTTTATATACAATCTTTCATCTGTTCAATCGTCACTATAATTTAAAATTCAGTTTATCATGATTTAGATTGTTTGTTTTATCATCCTCTTTATATAACTCTTCCAATCTTGGTTTGTCAGTGACTCCATGAGCCTCAAGGTCCTTGCCAAGGCTTTTTTATCTAATATCCTTAATTACTTCACTAGGTGAGGAATTATGATCACTAGTAATGGCTGACTTCATAACAAGGAGGAACAAGGTATCCCTGAGGCATATTTTCTCACATTTTCTATAAGTGTTGATTATTATAATCCATTAAAGTCTTTTTTAAAATTAAAAATTTACATATATTTTATTTTTTATACCTTTTTTATTTTTTAGCTTAGGACATAGTAGCGCATCATCAACCTTAACTATATACATCTGCTCTCAATAAACCCTTATCAGTGTATTAGTAGTGTTACACTATTATTACTAGATAAGCATTTTTGCAAGAGCCATTATGAGAAGTCTATAACTTCCATCCTAAGTTTCTCTATGACCTAGCCTCTCCTTGGTGGCTTAAGCAATATATAAAGCTGACTTTATGACGCCAGATACTTCTACATTAACCATCAGCTAGAGCCAATCTACAATAAAGTGAAATTTATACCCTTGATTTTTTATATAGTGCTAATTTTTACTGTAAAGACTGTCGCATACCCTAATTACTGATAAGTTTTCACTGTATAATAAATAATCTGGAAAATTAGCCTTAGCCCAGAATGGTTATAGTCTATATCTGGGGTTTCCCATATAACGATGATTTATGCCAAATTTTAATATGTCCTCTGATATTTATCAGAATGTGGTACACCACCAGATCTATTTCATATAAGGTACAACAATACTTTTTTGGATTTACAAATAACCACACAATTCCCAGTTGGTATATTAATTTTGTGAACCAAAGAGTTAAGAACAAATTGCCTCCCTAGATATTCACAAATATATGGTATCAAATAATAAATTTTATTCTATATTCTATTATATGTAAAAGGATGGGAATAGCAAATCCTGATCTTATCTCAGATCCAACAGGGTATGCACTGCTCTTTTATATATTCCTAATTCTTCTCAGGTACTTGTAAATTAATATCTTGTTGTAGATATAAATTTTACATTTGCTATCAATGATTATTGTAAAGTTTTCTTTTGACCTCAAAACCTCTACTTACCAATTCTGTCGCATTACACTATACTTTTAAGCAACCATGGAACTCTGAACCTCCCTTTAGTAGGTTATGTCCTACCATAAGTGTTGAATGGTTGAATGGACCTATATCGTCAGGTAAATTAATAGGGGAAATAATAATATTAGCTGATGCTAATTTATTATGCATCATATCAAAATTATCTGTGATTACAAACCAAAAATCCTAAGTATATATGAACTTGTGATTTGTGGCCTAATGATTCCACTTAATGGTATTTTAGGATGACACGGGCTTGAGAGGTTTGTTGGTTAGGTCAGACTTTATATTAATAGTCAACAAAATGACTCAGGCACATGGTCTTTGGTCTATGTCAAAATTAGTCCTTTAATGTCAATTGAGTTTTTGTTAAAATTAGCTACTAATTTGTGGTATGAATCACCTTGGTATGTGCTACCAATTTCTTGAGAAGAGCATCAGTTTAGCTAATTGCAGATGGATCAGAAATGCTGTCTTGAGAATAAAAACAAGTTTGAGACCAACTGTTGGGATTTTTGCCCATGATCTCAGCCATCTAGATTACCAGGGAATGCTAATCAATAATTCCCTTATGCGAGGTGAATTGGAAATCAGTTGACCCTAATTTCATTGTAACTATGTTTGTAGGATTTTAGGTTATTCGCCTGGTCAGATACATCAGGGATCAATGTAGATGAATGCTTAAAATTTTGTCAGGAAGAGTTGCTGACAAAATAGGGGCATCTGATAGTTGATTAACTATCAGGTGTACCAATTGGGATCATCAGGTTTCATCACTGATTGATTGGGAATTCAAGGAGTAAGTTGTGAGGCGAGTGATACCGCCTGCAACTAGTGAATCAATTAGTTGGTTTGCGACCTGCCTTAATGGGTAACAAGTCCCATTACCTAATCAGGTCGCTTACCAAATATAGTTGCTCGCTTGGATCAAGAGGAAAACGTTAGGGACACATTTTCTGACTCTTTCCATTTTAGGTTTTGAGGAGAACCAATAATGGAATCCTAGCCAGGATGGGGAAGGCCATCGCTATTGAGATGAGGATGGGTAATCTAATGGCAATGTCTGCCACTTCATTGAGGAGGTACCAACCAAGGGTTGAGCGCCAAAATCCCTACTATAAATTCCCTAAAGAATTCACCAATAAAAAATCACTAAATACCAAATTACTTTTAATAGAGTATTATCTTAGTAAACTTAACCATCATCCATTTGTTCTATTTTTCTCAGGTATATTATTTATGTGTGCGATATTAGGAAGACTCTTTAAGATAAAGAGTAAGGATCTGAGCAGGGATTAGAGAAGAAGCTGAATTAAATCAGGGATTTCTTCTGACTGTGTATCAAACTAGAGAAACCGTAAACAGGGATCTAAGAGTAGATTGAGTTAGGCAGTATGTGGGAACGAATCCCTATTTCAGGACATCACAAGTGTTTTGAGAGGAAATACTTGCCAAGCGTTGGACCAAAATCTAATACTTCCACTCAACTACGGATAATAGTCACCATACTTTATTAAACAGTTATATCAACTACTATATAACGTGGAGAATTGCACAAAACCTGAACCTGTGCAAGTAATAAATCTATAGGGGTTATTGGCTGAAAATACTCAATATCCTATAAATTTTTACAAAGTGGTGCTCACAACAGGGGTGTAGTTGAGTAGAAGATATTTAGATATGATGTCATATGAAGATGTTTTCAATTCTGTAAATAAGCTACTGAGGAAAGTAACGTTAATGAAGACAGAACGTGAAGTGGATCACATTTAACTGCATTCACCTAGCTCAGAAGTGGACCTCCAAGTGAAGTGAATTGAAGATACTCAATATGGTAAAGGACTTGCAGCCTAGATATGTAACTATCTAGTGATGCAAGAAAACCTGTTCCACCTGACATCTACCTGAGATGAAGAGTATCAGCAGGGCCAACTTGAGTTGAAATTGGGTCCTCTTGAAATAGTCCTGAGGAACAGCAGGACCAACTCAGGCTGAAATTGGGTCCACTTTAAATAGTCCTGAGGAGTGAGTGTTTAGATGAGACACTAGATAAGGCATTGGTTGAAATAGAAAGCAGTCATTTAAGAGTATTGGATCTCCATACCAATGAAGATATGAAGTCAAAACAGAAAACGATTGATCCAAGATAGTGGAGAGAATTGTTTGACTCAATAACACTCAATCAATGATCAGAAATTGCTGGAGACGAGTTCATCAATTCAAGGCGAAATTGGATGAAGCTAATGAGGCCAGATCAATCTGTGTGATAAGGGATCGTTTTAAGATCCACCAGTGGGATTATTTCCAAATTTTGGATGGCCACAAAGGCCAAAAATCGTTTTTAGGAGAAAAACGATCTATACAATCAAACAGATCTGTTGACTAATAAGATATGACGATTAAAGCATCAGTTGCTGATAGATAGGAGATGAAATTAGGACCTGTTGAATGAATAACTAGTCGGGATTAAATGCCAAATGAATGAAAATATTCAAAAATATTGCTAAAGTCGGCAAGTGTAGCCTCTATGTGAAGAAACAGCGCTGCTGGTCATATAGTGAAGAAGGTCAATACTAAAAAATCAGAGTTATTGGACCTAAGAGAAATAGTTGCAGTGTTCCCAGAGGACCTCTGAAACATTAAATGGTTATGCCCTGAGATTATGATCAAGCCCTAAAAGAGGACCACTGAACCAAATAGATGGTTAAATCTTGATAGGATAAGATTTCGAACCATGATAACTGGTAGATTAAAGTATACCTAGGTCCCAGTTTGGATGAAGGGGAAAAGAAGGACCTCTGAACCTTTTTGTAGGTTGCAAGTCCCATTGCAAAAGAAAAATACAAAAAATATATAAAATATAAAATATTAAATACAATTTTTATGGTCCATGAATTTTTTGCACCTATGATGAGATGTGATTGCTGGAATGGATTGCCAAGAGAACCAGACAATTAAAACCATAGAACGAATGGCTGCGCCAAAGAGTGTCCAAGATATTCAAGTGTTCCTTGAAATGGTCAGATACTATAGAAGATTTATCCAGGATTTTGCCAGAATTGTTAAGCCCTTATTCCATCTGTTGAAGGATCTGAAAAAAGGATTTGTATGGAATGAAGAAGCACAGAAATCCTTCAATGAGTTACACCAGTACCTGATAGATTCTCCAATTTTTATATCCAAATTTTGATTAAGAATTTTTATACAAACTGATGCTTTTTTGATGGCGATCAGCGCTGTATTGAGCCAAGTAGATAAACTTAGGGATGAACATCTGGTGGCATATGTAAGTCTGATACTCTCAGTCGCTGAGAGGAACTACACCATAACTGAGTATGAATACCTTGCGGTCATTTACGCCTGTAAACAGTTTTGGGTGAACATCCACAGAACACAATTCAAAGTGGTGACGGACCACTCCTCGTTGCGTTGGCTTCACAATTTCTCATAACCAGAAGGACAACTGGCCTGGTGGGTATTGAAGTTACAGGCTTATGATTATGAGATTGTCCACCATTGGGGGCTTCTTATAAGAATGTGTATAGCTTATCATGGTTACCAATGGTTCAAATGGTATATCAGCAGGCAGATGAGTTATTCCAGAGAATGGTAAATGGAGAAATTGGGAACAAGCCCTGAGAAATCCAGGGCGCACCTTGAAAAATGATGGAAAACACTTAGACCATGGATGGACAAGTTTTCAAGACAATTAATGGGAAGCAGTTACTATTCCCAAAGCTGTTGGAAAGAGCATCTATCGTTTAAACCGCTCATAAGGTTGTTGGGCATGAAGGCCTGAGAAAAATGACTGACCATATTCGCCATTACTACTACTGGGAGTCAATCAACTATGATATCACTGACTCTCTAGCTTGCTGTGTGGAGTGCCAGCTGCACAAGCCACATAAGAATATGATTGGATACTGACTGGTCCGCCATGGATTTGCTTGGCATATGTGTCCATCAATGTGATGGGACTGCTGACGATGAGCACAGGGGGAGTCAAGTACAAAATAGTTGTGATCAATCATCTGACAAGATGGGTCAAAATGAAGGCCCTGGCGAAAGTAGATGGTACCAGTACTGCGAAGTTCATCCTAGATCAGGTATTATACCAACATGGATGCCCGCAGGTCCTTCTGAGTGACAATGTGACAAACTTCACATATCATGTGATCCCATGGTTAAATGAGTAGTGGGGATCCAAGGAGCTGTGTCTTTACCCTACCATCCAGAGATGAACGGACTGGTGGAATGAGTTGATGGAACGCTGGCCACGACGCTGAGGAAGCTGATCTCAGGAAGAACTTCCATGTAGGGAATATACCTGAGTTTGGTGATGTTTGCCTACAAATCAGTCATCGTACAGTGACGGGAAAAACACCATTTATATTACTATATTAGAGGAAGGCCACGTTGCTGCTGATTTTGTATTTAGTTGTGGAACTAACATTGGGTATGAGTGCCAAGCAGTACCTGAACTGATTGATGAATATCCTGATCAAAGTGCAATTGCAAGCATTTGATACTCTTTTGAAGAAAAGGATATGAGCAAAAATGATGGACAATTAGAACTTAATGGCCTTAACAGAATACCAAATAGGTGAAAGAGTTGACTATTGCAATATGCATGGTTTTGGGAGAAGAAACAAACTGGATGTGTTGTGGTTGGGTCCATTTGAGATTATTGCCAATATGGTGACAGGCGCCTACTCCATCAAGGACCTCTCAGATGGAAGGGTAGTAAATTGAGTCCATTCTAAGTATTTAAAGCAATGGATCGATGAAAAAAATGATAAAAAAGATTTCCCAAAGGACTGCTGAACCATCAAGTTGATTATGTCCTAATGATTTGGTCAAGTATGAAAAAAGGACCTTTGAATCAATCTAGATGGTCAAGTCTTATAAAAGTAAGACCTCTGAACCATAGAAAGCTGGTAGGTCTAGTATACCTAGGATCCAGTTTGGGGGAATAAAATAAAAGATGGACTTCTGAACTGAAACAAGGTCAAGTCCCATGGAAAAGAGAAAAAATAAAAAGGTTGATAAAAATATATGGAAAAAAGAGATTATTAAAAACTGCATAGAACACTTTTCTTTCCAATTATTATCACTTTTAGTAATACAATTCAATTCAAACAGTACAATTTGCTATCAATACCAGGTGAGATGAGTATGAGTAATAAAGTAAAGAGTTGGGTGAGCGCGGTAAAGGGAAGCGGACCTGGACCTACACCACCCAAAGTACCAAGCGCACAGGTACAAATGAAAATATTAGTAGAAACAAAAAATTTAAGGTGGTGCACCCTGCAGGTTTTGTTTTTTATGGTGAAATACTGCAGTTACATGGAAGTATCCCACTTGCAACCACTGTCATTGGTGGAACATGGGATATGAGTTTTCCTGGGCGTAGAAACACTGACAATGTGGGAAAAGTTTGGCGAAGTCCAACTTGAATTTTTCCTGCATGTGGTGTACTTAACAACACATACTATCTGCAAAGGTTAGGTAGACCTTGGGTTCAAAACCACAGAAGAAGCAAATGAAGCAGCGAAGTTCAGGTGGTACTCACCCTCCCCAATGGTCAGCATTTGGTATTGAACAAACGCACATATTGGACAGAGTCAAAAGATATTTTTATAATTTTTTCATTACCTTCCAACTACACTGGCGCGCACATTAGTCAAATGAAATCTCCAAGGAGGCTTGGAAGCATATGGAGAAATTAAAAAATTTGAAATGCAAAAATTCCAACTGATGCTGGCCCTTAGCATTGGGAAAGCAATTACAATCATTTTCTTAAACTAGAGATAGTCAAAAGGTTATCACAAAAATCCCCCACATCACATCCATTATTAATGACAAAAAATCCCACCTATTCTATGCAATAGTGAAGAGCGCACCCCCTTATTCAACCACCATCAGGCCTTTGGGCACAAGATTCATACTTGGACCATAAAAGAAGGCCTTAGAGAAATGGAATTCTGTGATGAGGAAATGGGCGAAGATGTCTCAGAGTATGCCAAAATCATGGATACAACACAAGCATTCAACTGGGGAGAACATGGCAATATAAATTAATTGACCCAATTTCCCCAAAAAAATGAAAAATGGCCAAACAAGCTCTCAAGCTGGCCGCGGCCAAGGCAAAGGCCTCAGCAGAGTCATCCATATCACTGGAACAGATCCAGGAAGACATGGATGAATTTGAATCAATGAACCAAATAAATTTCATGGAAAACCAAACAACCAGTCTGAGCAGATTAAATTTGGCAGAACCCAATTTGGAAATAAATGCAGCAAAACAAGGGGTTCAGCGCAACCCCCAAAATTGTGGAGTATAACCCAATTAGGAAGGAAAATCAACAATGGAATGCGCAATAAAATAATGCGGCCAATAAGAGCACACAAGTGCACCACAATAATAAATTGAAACCGAGCAAAGCCAAGAGAGGAGCAAAAACAGTGGCAACGAAAGGGTAAGAATAACCCCAACTCCTACTCATGGTTATGCTCTCTGCAGCAGAGGTGCATTGGAGAGTGATGTGAGCGAGGGAGTAGGGATGGGGGGCCTGCTAACTGCTCCTGAGGCACATTGGGCGTCTCAGTAGAGATAGGGATGCTGAACATAGCAGGACTCAGGGCCTTAACGTCCCAGGCCAATAAGTTGAGTCTCCTACAAATGCCACCTGTGGATATCCTGGAGGTGCAGGAAACACACTGTCCACAGGGAGAGGAGGAGGCATGGGAAAACATGCTCCTCCCAACAATATTTTTTGGTCGCAATGCTGTGGGGTGATAGTATGCACAAACTAAAACTTTAAATATATTAAAAAAATTTGTTCCAGGATGACCGTGTACTAGCCATAACCTTCTCATGGTACACTGAAGTGCACACAATAGCTAGTGTGTATGCACTAAACTGTGCACCGGACCAAAGAGATTTTTTAATATCTCTAACACAACTAAATCTTCCAGCAAGCACTTTTATCATGGTAGATATGAACTGCTGGATCAACCCAGATACTGACTAATGGCCATACACAATGAAGGTACTGCAAGGGAAAGTGTAACTCCACGTACTAAAGGCCACCCTGAGGTTATATGATCTGCTACCAAAAAGGCTACCCCTACTACAAAACATGACACGCCCACATGTACACAACGGTGCACTTATCTCCATATCACAGATAGACCTGATACTCGCACCACTAATTTTCCATCACCAAATACAAAAATTCAAAACTACAAAAATCTAATTTTCTGACCATTGACTAGTTTTGGTGTCCTACAAACTGGCGGAACCAAGTACACAAGCACCCAGATGGTGCAGAATACGCCCAGAAAGTTTAGCTGACTTATAATTATAATCCTGTATGTAGGAAATATCCTCATCCCATACCTTTTCAAACACCTTTCTGCTCAGACCCACTGACCACCTTGGAAAATTTTAAAAATTAACAACCCAACAAATCAAGTAAACAACGTCTGAAATATACAGGACAGCTTCAGCCATTATCAAGCACATCTTGGCAGAAATTAACCACCTAGAAAACAATGTCCCATGCACAGGGTACAGCCCTGGATGGGGTCACAGATGGGCGGAGGTTTCTGTTTGGATAAACACCCTGATTTGTGAACACCAACACCAAGTTGGAGTTTAATACAGAGCAAAAAACATAAAAGATGTAGAAACTTGCTTAAGCTATTTTTCTGGCAATTCCACACCCAGAAAAATATAATAGCTTGCACACAAGTCCAACAACTGGACAAATCCATAGTAGAAACACTCGAAGAAGTTGCAACTGAGGTGCACAGGTCTTATACAAATTTGTATAAATTTGAACCAGTTAAACCAGAAAAATTCAAAAAATCCTTGAAAGTGCACATATTGATACCACGGCTCAAAATAATAATTTGATCAACTTAATATTGCGCGAGGAATTATGGGAAGTAGTATGCGGTGCACCAAGAGGGAAATGCCCTGGACCTGATGGGGTTCCCTATGAATTTTATATAAAATATTTTACTAATATATATAATGTCTTATAGCTTCCATAGACAAGTATATTATGGAAACATTCCTCCTACCTGGAGGCAAAGAATCCTACACTGTCACCTTATTTAAAAAAGGGGACAGACTAAACCTATCCAAATGGCGCCCATATAACCTAACCAACACAGACACAAAAATATTCACAAAAATAGTTCTCAAATGACTAGGAGAAATTGCAACTGATGCAATATCCCCATCACAATATGGATTTGTTCCAAGAAGATCCAAATGGGACAACATCCACACAGTTGCAAATGTCTGCCAGTCCAAAACCTTTGGAGCGCTTGTCTTCTTGAACCAACAGAAGGTATACGACAGGGTGAAGTGGACCTATCTCAGGGCCTGCCTTCAAAAATTTACACTCCCAAATAGGCTCATAAACTGGGTGATGATGTTCACAGAGTCAGCCATCCTGGATGTGCGTGGAGCAGGCTTCTTAACTAACCCATTAATCCTACAGAGAGGACTTAAACAAGGAGACCCCTTAAGCCCTCTACTTTACAATTTTAGCTTGGATCTTCATCCAGAATACAAATACACTTCTCAAGGGAATTAATGTTAAAACGATGACCTTCGCTGATGATTGTGTGGTGGGCATATCCAACAATCAGTACGCTTGCAGAATTGAGAATATAATAAAAGACTATTTAGCCATAAGTAACGCATTACTTAACACTGAGAAAACGGAAATCATACTCCTGGGAAATTATCAGACCCATTGGACGCCATCTACCCAGAGCCAACAAACTAAAACAACATCAAGGCTCCTCACCAGACATAGGAGGCGAAAATTAGCAATACCCCACTGAAACTCCCCTTCACCACCAAGCTGACAGCTGGACCTGTCCGTCATTTGGGGGTATGGCTAGAAGCAGGAGGTTATACCAACTCCATGATGGAAAATCAACTCCTAGACAAAATAACAAAACGCATTGCCTCCTTACATGGACATCAAACAGGTTTAACAGGAAGGGTCACGGTAGCCAGCTCTATGATTCTATCAATCATATGGTTTACAGCCCATGCAATTGCTTTCTCACCGTCCTTCTTTATTACAATTCACGCCCTATTACAAGGATGGCTCTGGTCCAACCACAACCCCCCTGTACACCTCAAAACCCTATTTGGCTCTATAAATAATGGAGGTATGGGGCTTACTAATTATGTAGAGCAAGCGACCCATATACTAGGATCCTGGGTAGCTCAGGTGACTAGCCCAGATCTTCTAGATATACATTGGGCCAGAAAAGCAATATATAACTTTACATGAGCACTCCAATTAAGAAACCCAGATCACCCAAACACATTAATCAAGTATCTGGCATCCCATCCAACAGCTGCAGGACCACATGGCACTCCTGCACATTTCAAACGAATACTCCTAGCCATGAGAAGAGTGATGTGGCGGATCCACATATGTGGCCAAACCAGTCACCAAGGATGCCCAAGGCTAACTCACAGACAGGAAATCAATGACCAAATAGTCACATATATTATAGTATGCAGAAATACGAGTACCATAGCCAGGATTGATTACCTGGACCATATGAATATACCATACAACCTGAAGACCCAAAGAAGAGTATGAAGATACACATATCACCCTCTACTCCAACCCAGGATAAGAGCACATGTGTGGAGATGCATGATGAGAGTATACCGCACAGCAGAACAAGCAAATGCCACTCATTCCTCATGTACAGTATGTGGTCAGTATGGAAGCCTGGCCCACCATTTATAACAATGCCCAACATCAGTGGCTTTATGAAAAGAGGCTATGCTTCTATTCCGCCAAGAAAATGTACAACCATTCAGCCTAGCTAGGAACATGTTCGCTATAAAAATGGACTCTCCTATCCACCCATCCCTCAGGGCGTTAATAGTAGCAATAGCACTATGGACGATCCATACAATAGTACTGGAATTGTTTACAGGAGCAACGCCTACAATCCAAGAAGCCATCAATCGTTTCCACTGCCATATATTGGAGCATTTCCAGGCATGGTTGTTTGAACACATGACCCCACGTAACAGAAGAACAATCAACACATGGTTCCCCATGTGGTTCCTAAAAGTTGATCCTTTCCTTCACACATGCTTTTTTTAGTACTAGATGGTCCCAACCTGAGGGGGGATTCATCGATGTTTATTGAATTACGCTTGGGCTCCTAAGAGCCTGAGGCGAGGGAAGGGGAGGGAGGAGGCATCGAGAAAGGGAGGGGGTTTGCGCGCCAGAGCCGTGATGCAGTGACAACTGAGCGGGGGAGGGTTGGCGACATAGTGCAGACCTTCAGGGCCATCTCAAAGTGTACCTGAAAGTGGGTGATCATGTGTGGAAGGGTCAACACCTGCTGGTCAAAGGCAGCACGAAGGAAGGAGTTATGGATGGTTCAGATGGCCGTGGCATAGGCGAGGACATGGAGGGGTTGGTGGCAACCAGGCAATGTCTGCTCAAACATGAGGTCTTGAAACAGGGTGTCCAGACCAGGGCTGAGCATGGAGGAGCGCGCGGGCCTTTGGCCAAAATGCGGCGACACCTGGACAGGTGAAAAAACGATGGAGGTAGGAGTCAATAGGCTCCACACAGCGGGGGCAGCTTCAGTGCTGGAAGATAGGGCCAGTCCGGTCCCCTGTCCTGTATGAACAGTGGAGCACCCTCCATAAGGTGTTGGACACCTTTGCTGACAGGATGGGGTGATAGACGTCCTTCCACAATTCCTTAAGGTCAAATCTCACGGAGGAAGGGAGGAGCTCAAGGAGTCTTGGGCGGATGGGAGGACGATCTTGAGGGGTTGAGGCGAGTTGTGACAACTTGTCCATTGTGCACAATTGCATGGCGATGGGGGCTGAGGCCAGGGCCTTCCCTTCTGTATGGGAAGGCATGGTGGATCCGCGCGCCTACTCGTTTCAGGGCAAGGAGAGCCTGGTTCCAGTAGGGGGATGAGGATGGTTTTAGGCGATGGCCTGGGTGGTTTGTGAGCCACTCCCCTAATGAGGTCAGAGATGCTCTAGGAAGACCCAGAGCTGCTGACACTGACTGGCGAAGGGCGGGCGCCCAGTGGGGCATGGGGGTCGCGTCCCAGCAGACAATCGGCCATAGGAACTTCAGTAAGATTGTGGTGGCGTAGGATCGCGTGTCCAGAAGCCCTAGGCCCCCTTCATTGCAGGGTCGGGAAATGGTTGAGAGGGCCATTGGTGGATGGTTTGAGCCCCAGATCCAACAGCGGAGGAGTACATTGAGCCGCGTATAAAAGGCATCTGTGAATGGGCAGACATGCGCTAGGAACCAGACTTAGGAGAGGAGTCACACATTGGCCATCAGAGCTTGACCCTGGGGGGTGATGTGCCGCCGGTTCCATCTGGCAATCCTGGAGTTAACTGCTGCGAGGAGCAAGTCCTCATTGTCTTTTAGCGCAACTCCTTGTTGTTTGGTGAGAACGCCCAGGTGACGGAAGGTACTGCGCTCAGATTCAATACCAAATGGTGGGGGGAAGGTGGGGGAGCCAACCTGTACAACTGTTGTCTTGGAGGTGTTGACCATGGCGTTGGACGCCTTGGTGTACCTCTCAATGGTCACAGCAGCGAGGGCAACATCCCCAGGGCAGCCAAATGCAATGGCAGTGTCATCTGCAAATGCCATGGTGCGTGTGGGGGCTTTACCTGGGACCAGAATCCCTGTTAGCTTGTCCTGTAAGGAGGCCAAGAGGGGGTCAAGGGTGATGTTAAAAAAGGATAGGGCTCAGGGGGTCCCCTTGCCGGAGACCTTGTCCAACTGGTACTGCCACTGTAAAACCCATTGGCGCCAGGACTCTGGTGTGGAGCTGGTCATATAGCGCTGATATCTAACGCCTAGCTGCGGGTGGGAGATGGAAGCGGGCCAGGGAAGCATCAATATACTTCCAGGCTACCCGATCATATGCTTTTTTCATATCCAGGAGAGCCACAAAGCCATTCACTTTACGAGAGTTAGCAGTCAAAGTCACGTGAAGATCATTATAGTTGTCCCATAACGACCTCCCCGGAATAAAACCGTGCTGGGATGGGGACAGGCGAGGTGACACCCATTTGGTGATGCGGTTGGCCAGAAGCTTCGTGAAGAGCTTGAAGTCTGTGTTGATCAACGCTATGGGGCACCAGTTCGCCAGGTTCTCACGGTCTGACTTCTTGTGAATGAGTGTCGTGATTGAGCCTCTGGAGTCGGGGAGGACCTCGCCATTCACCAAGAGTGCAGTGAAGAGGTCGGAGAGGGTTCTGGCTATCACTGCAGGTTCCAGAAGGTACACCTCAAAGGGTATTCCATCTGGGCCTGGGGCTTTAAGCCGTGGGGATTTCAGAAGGGTTTCCATCACCTCCTGGATGGAAATAGGCGCCAGTAGAGCCACATCAGCCCGTGGGTCAATGGGAGGCTCTGGAGCCCGCCACAGGAAGTCTTGGATGTCCGATGGGTCCACCTGGGTGGCATGGAAGAGGCTGGAGTAGAAGCGGTGTAGTTCCTGCGTGATTTCCTCCTTATCTGAAGTGGTTGTAGCGCCAATCTTCAGTGCAGTAATATCCTGCGCTGTTGACCGGGCTTTCTGTTTCTGAAAGAAGAAGCGGGTGGGGCGTTCCCATTGAGCATAGTAACAAGATGTTGTAAAGTTTGCTGCCCGTTCTTCCTGCAGTGTGAGCTCCAAGCGGAGTGCTTCCTGCGCCGCTTCCCAGTCTTCCAACCATCTGGGAGAGGGCGAAGGCTGGCAGTTTCGCTCTAGATGTCTGATTCTGGCTTCCGCCCTTTTGACTCTGGCGCGAGCTGCAGTCATCTGGGCTTTGGCACAGTTGTAAGCAACGTGGGTGATGCCCTCCTTGGTCACCGCCCATCTAGCCTTGTGGTCAAGCAGGTGGGGTGGGGGAGGTGAGAGTCTCCCGGATGGTCATAGACAGCTTCTCCTTAGTGAAGGGGTTGTTGAGAAGAGCTGGGGCAACCCTAGGCCAGAACCTACGCGACGGTCTAAGTGTGGTGGTGAGGACAACGGTGAGTGACCTGTGATCGCTCAGATGGTTGTCACGAGAGATGGGAGAGGAGACGCGGCCAATTAGTAGGGGGCCAATCAGTGCCATATCTATGCGTGACGCTGACTGGAAAGCTCCTCCATCATACTGGATCCTAGTCATGCAACCTAGGCTAGACGCGGAGGGTGGAAGCGCATCTATAAAGCCACTCAGGCGAAGGAAATCCTGGAGACGACTTGATCCAGGGCGTTCCTTTGCTGCAGGGGGTAAGAGTCACGGACGCGACTTATGGTTGTGTTGAAATCTTCTAAGAGTACTGTATTCCGTGGGAGATTGAGTTGGACGAGCTCTTCCAAGAGCCGATTTTGCTCCTGACCTGCATTAGGCAGGTAGATGCTTGCAGCGAAGAAGGAGAAGTCAGGAGTGGTGAGTTTGACCAGTATGAGGCGGCCACCTAGATATTGTGAAAATGAATGGGTTTTAACCCGGGGATTCAAAACAATAAGGGTGGCATGGTTTGTCCAGAAGGAGTTTCCTCCAAACTGTTCATTCCATGCAGATTGTTCGTGGGGGAGGATATGGGGCTCCTGGACAGCAGCGATGTCAATTTGTGCTGACCTGAAGTTTCGGAGGAGGCGGGCTCTCTGCTTAAAGTCCCGCAACCCATTTGCGTTGATAGATTGCAGGGCCAGGGTGCTGCCATGGGGACTCATAGCTGTTCCCCTCCATGACCTGAGGGGGTTGCCAGCGCTTAAACCTGCTGCTGTGAGGCGGCTAGATTTGAGTCCTTTAGCTTGACTATTAGCTGCAATCCGCGAGGAGCGTCGAGGGTTCTAAGGGGAAGGAGAGGGTGGGGGGCGGAGGACCCAGTAAGCCAGCCTAGGATGCTGCCCCGCTCCGTTGCAGGGGAAGGACCTGAGGGTGCTCAATGGTGACCTCCGCGTTGTCCCCATTTGATGAGTCTGAGTCCATATTCACTTCCTCTAACACTGCAAAGGATCCGCGCAAAATGGACTGTGGGGTTGGGGTAGGACTCTTTGAGGTGGCACTTCTACCGCAGGCCGCAGGTTTCCAGTCCATGCTGATGGGCATAGCTCCTTTGGGAGCTGAGGGTTGATGTGATAAATCGCTGGTGGAGGTTGGTGGGGGTGCCGCGGAGCCCTGAGTGGGGGTGGCTGACGAGGGGCACCCTGTGGGAGATGCCTTGCGCTTGGTGAGAGAGGGAGTTGACTCTGGGAGATTGGAGGGGGTGCCCACTGGAAGGGGGGCATGAGCGCGAAGGTATCCCATACCAA
Organism: Massospora cicadina; assembly: GCA_022478985.1. NCBI lineage: Eukaryota > Fungi > Entomophthoromycota > Entomophthoromycetes > Entomophthorales > Entomophthoraceae > Massospora > Massospora cicadina. Next base: position 45,549 of record JAKSZP010014813.1, read on the forward strand.
TAGTGGGGTTAGCTTTTTCAACTGCTAGGCGTAAGGCCTCAGGGGACAGGTCTTGAACGGGAACCCATTGTGCGGGTTGTGGAATTGCTGCTGCAGCCACATGAGATCGTTTTTGGCCTGGTTTAGGCCCCTGGGTGGTGGCTAAGAGGGCTTGTTTTGAGCTGTGCAGCCACTATACAAGTGTCCAAGGGCATTACACCATGAACACCGGGGGCGCGCCTGATCAGGGTCGACAAAAAAGATCTCAGGGCATGCCCCAACTACCGCCACACGAGGAATAACCTCAATGTTGCGGGATACAGTGGGGGAGGGGATGAACGGCGCCCTAGCAGTGCGAGCTCTTTGAGTGGGAGCATAGTAAGAGGGGACGCTAAATTCCACTGAAAGAACAGACCCAAACTCCATTAAACCACGATGGAGTGCCAGTTTAAGAGACTCAGGATCAACAGTCGTTGTTAGGTTGGAAAAAGTAACCCATGAAATTTTCTCCAGGTGAGAGCGTGTGTGGGAGATGCGAAGAGATCCACGTGGAATAATGACCTGGAGGGTGGCAGCATGGTCAGCAAGGGCAGCTTCAGTGAAGCCCACATCGATGTAGTGGCCCTCCACTGATTCATGGATGGTGGTGTTAATAGGGAATGTCTCCGCAATCGCTGCAAAGTATGAGAAGTAATTTTCTGTATAAAATTCAACAGGGTTATGCCCATAATAAAGGCGAATTGCATGGGAGAGAGTTAAGCGAGGTAGAGCTTTTTGCGCTCTAGTTTCGGCCCATTTCTTCTTAACATCAGCAATAAACGCCACTTCACGGGGATCAGCTTTGGGTAGCGTTGGTGCCAGAGGTTTTTTCCACTCCCCAGTGGCTCCTTTGGTACGTTTGTGTTTGCTTTGGGCTGCAATTGCGGGTTGAGTGTGAGCTAGTGGTTTGGACAAGTTTGTGGAGTTTCCTTGTTGCTGGAATGTTACAGCAGTTGCTGGCGTCATATTAAATTGAGGGGCGGATTGTTGGGCCTCGCTAAATTGGGGAGGCCCATCCAGATTGGAATTAACTCCATCCAATTGGGAGGAGGGAGATATTTCATCACCATCCTAATCTATTTGGGTAAATTCAGCCCGAGTATTTGCTGTGATTTCGTGGGCAAAACTCACTGGCTGATTGGTGAATTGGTCGTTTTCAGCATATGGAGATAAAGTGCCGACTTGAGAAGTGCCAATTACGGGGTTTAAATGGGACATTTTGGGATTGGAACTGGTGTGAAGTTCCAAAACTTGAACCATTTGAATCTTATTGGGAAGAGTAGATTGTCCCAATTTGGTGCTTAGTAAACCAGAATGTGCGACTAATCCAACCTTACATCTGAGGGTTTAGGGGCCAGGTAGCTGGGTATCGCCCCTCATGGAGGGAGCCAGAAACACGGCGTCAGAAATAATAGATGGGGCTGAATTAGCTGACACAATGGGGGAGGTGAATGTCTGGATGGGCTGAGTTGCATTCAACTGAGCAGACGCCATTAAAACAGCGTGGGTGATGGCCTCCTTGGTTGGAGGGGGCCCAGCGGGTTGGTGGGAGGCAGCTCACACAGAGCTGTTAGGCGTGCAGGTTGCAGAAGTGCGATCAGGTGAACTGGCGCTAGTTGAAGTAGCTCCAGGTTGGGGGGTGGTGCCTGCTTTCATGGCTGCTGCTTGAGAGTGGGTGATTCTGGTTGACCCTGAGGTGGGTAACCGAGGGTTGCTTTGTTTGGGGTGGTGCTGGCTCGTTTGGCATAGCATGCGGGTTCTTTTGCGGGGTTTCTCGCCATATTTGCTAATAGTTTTCGTAAATCTCTTTAGTGGAGCTAAATTTCAGGCTAAATTGATTTTCGAAAAGTGATGCTTAGCAGAAAGAGATCTGTTCCTTCACACATGCTTCATCCAAGAATAAGCCAGCATAACACCCCTTCCCTACCGTCCTAAACTTGGTGATCCTGGAGACAACAAAAGGGGCCTTGAACCCTCTGGGGTGTCTTTTAATTTTTAAAATTTCATTAGTTTATCCCCACTATATCTGAAGTGCTTGTCCCCTGGTTGACCTTCCCCGAATAAATAAATTAAAAACTGCATAAAAAACTGATAAAATTTTATAATTTTTATTTTTATTGATTATCATCAATTCAGGGATGATTCCGCCTATGTCACCTCTTGGGGGAGAGAGGATGGATTGCAGTAGGAATGAATAACCTATCAAAATCTATGTGAGATTGGATGCTAGCAAGGGCTAGACCTACACAAAACCAAGTTTTTGAGCAGACGCAGCCCTGTGAGAAAGCAACCAGGGGAATGGAAATTGAGATGTCAGAAGAAGCCAGATGTGATACCTGGAGCAGGGAAGGAAGCAACAGTACAAGAAGAGGCAGTCAGTGGATAACCCCAAGTAATCTAAATGTGGTACTGGATCTATAAGATTGGTCTTGAGCGCTTGCCTATGGTCTTTGTCAAGAACACTGTACATATGGGCTGGCAAAGAACAAGGGATACTAGATGTGGGGTTGCCAAATCATGATCCCTATCTAAACCATCAGCATAAGATACCAATGGGATGCACCAGAAACGAGATAGTCATACAAGGAGTGAATGGCATCTTTCAGGCGATGACTATGAGCTTCTTGTACTGAAGCAGAAAGAGCAATGGAAACTGGGAGATGCTGGAAGCTTTGTGGCCCAACTTCAAAGAGCTTGGCTGGCAAAGTGAAGAGCATAAGCTGCGATATCCCATTCTAGGATGTTCTCAAGATTGGAAGAATTCAAAGCTATGAATAAAGCCTAAGTAAAATGGTCCCTTAATTCTGCGTAGGGGAGTTTGAAATGTATGCTGTTGCTTATGGTGAGTTTGGTGGCCAAGACATCTGGCTTATAATATTGACTGAGTCTGAAGAGGAACTCTGGAAGCAAGTCCAATCTGGTGAGAAAGGAACGATCAAGAGCAAAGGGCATTATTTCAGGAGGATCAACGATGATGTTAGGCGCATCTGCAAAAGGAGCTAAATCCAGGAGAGTTTTGAAATCTAACTCTGGAATCAATGACAAAGGAAGGATTGGCCATGAGTCATTTGAGACAATTGCTAACCTAGTTTCAGCAGGTTTGGTTACCATTTCCAGTAATTCCATGGAAGGACTAGCCACTGGTACTTGACTAGGAGTATGAGTCCTGGAAGGACCATAGAAAAGGTTCAGTTGCGCAGATCAACTCATCCGCTGGAAGAGCTGAAGATCTTGATCAGACAAACTGTTGAGCATCTGTTAATACTGTGACTCAGAATTTGACTTATGATCTGGATGAGAGGGGGATGTCAGACTTATATTATAGTCAACGTTATGCACTTTGAAATCAATTAAGCTCCAATCTCAGATTTTTTAATCTCAAAATTAATGGGATAAGCTCTCCAGAGAAGAGTTAAGAATGATATGAGCCAAGAGGTTATGAGAAGAAAAATAACAAGGGCAAACATAAATGAGCATTCTTAATTTGGTTGTGAAATGAACATTGATGGCAAGAGTCTCCTGTTGAGGATGAGGAGAAAATCAGGAAATTTAGGACGCCGGACAAAGAATCCTGAATATGACAGCAGGTCATATGCTCTGATGGGGGGAAACCAGATCCTGGGATTAATATCGTCATGAGTAAATTGATCAGCCCAGCATGACAGAAGATTATGAGGACTGCGCTCTGAGTAGGCAGTAGCGAGGAGGATGAGGAAGAGAGCTGCATGCCAAAGGCCATCCCAAGCAGCATTGAGTACTGATGATCATACTCCACTTGAGCAAATGAAGTATTTAACCAAGTGTCTGAAGTGGTGTTCTCCTGCCCCAGTTCTTTTCTTGCTGGAATCTAGACAAGAGGGGGATGTGCTGGGATTTTTGCCCATATTCCCAGCCAGCTAGATTACCAGGGATCGCTAGGGGTAAATCCCTATTGTGAGGTGAATTGGAAATTGGTTAACCCTGATTTTGGGGTAATTATTTTTGTGGTATTATAAGTTATTTGCCTGGTTGGATCCATCATGGATTAATCTAAACAAATACTTAAGATTTTGTCAGGCAGAGTTGCTGACAAAATAGGGGCATCTGATAGTTGATTGACTATTAGGCGTACTATTTGGGATCGTTTGGGTTTCATCACCAACCAATTGAGAATTTAAGGAGTAAGTTGTGAGGCAAGTGATGCCACCTGCAACTAGTGAATTGATTAGTTGGTTTGCGACCTGCCTTAATGGGTAACAAGTCCCATTACCTAAGCAAGTCGCTTGCCAAATATGGTTGGTTCACTTGGATTGATAGGAAAATGTTAGGGACACGTTTTCTGACTCTTTCTGTTTTAGGTCTCAAGGAGGTCCAATGATGGAATCCTAGCCAGGATGGAGAAGACCATCGCTGCTTTAATGAGGATGGGTAATCTAATGGCAACGTCTGCCATTTCATTGAGGAGGTGCCAACCAAGGGTTGAGTGCCAAAATCCCTACTATAAATTCCCTAAGGAATTCACCAATAAATAATCACTAAATACCAAATTACTTTTAATAAAGTATTAGCTTAGTAAACTTAACCATCATCCATTTGTTCTATTTTTCTCAGATTTATTATTTCTGTGTGCGATATTAGGGAGACTCTTTAAGATAAAGAGTAAGGATCTAAGCGGGGATTAGAGAAGAAGCTGAATTAAATCAGGGATTTCTGCTGACTGTGTGTCAAACCAGAGAAATCATAAATGTGGATGTAAGAGTATATCAAGTTAAGCAGTATGAGGGAATGAATCACTATTCAAAACATCATAAGTATTTTTGAGAGGAAATACTGGCCGAGAGTAGACCAAAATCTAATACTTTCACTCAGCTATGAATAATAGTTGCCATACTATTATCAAATGATTATATCAACTACTCTACAATGCGGAGAATTGCGCAAAACCTGAACCTATGCAAGTAATAAATTTATAGGGGTTATTGGCTTAAAATAATCAATACCCTATAAATTTTTACACCAACCCTGATGTGTTTCAATTGTCCTGATTCAAAAGGATTGTAGACCCTCAAACGAACTTATTACATGTTCCTTTGGCCAAGTGCCATTGAAAATGAGGCATCAAGGGTAAGATGTGGTGAACATTAAACCCTATAAATTATCTCCAAGTTGATACTAATAAACAACGATCAACTATTACCACAAGTTCATTTTTTAATCTATAAGATTTTTTGTATTTAATACTTTATGTTGTATTAAGTTGAGAATTTACTTGGGATCAGAAGGATCAGGGCAGTGTGCCATCATCTAAGTAATGACAGGAGAATACAGCTTTAAGTGTTATTATCAAGGAGTTATATTTTAACTATTGTCACCGTCTGGTCTATTGTCTCCATACAATAGATGCTTGAAACTCCATCTTATCTCAGATTAACCAGCCCAATTATATTAGGCCTAAATTTCAACAAGTAGCACTCATGGCTTGGAACGCAGATGGTGACCACGCTGAGCAGGGAGCAACCCCTGGCTATATCAATTTTTCAAGGATGAATCTATAAAATGTTAATACTCAGCGGATATAATGAGTCATCAAATTGATAATCTCACTGAAGAAGTTACTTTCATTAATGAGGCAAAAAAAACTCTACATAATGAAGTGAATGGTTTAAAGCTAAAATCATATAAAAAGGAAAAGTGTTTTCTGCTCTTTAATTGCAATAGACCAATCTGAATGAGAAAATTGCAATATTGAAGGATTGGGATATTGGTCAAAGACAGCACGCCCAAAGCGATTCTACTGACAGTGATGCCCCTGAATATTATGAGATTATTTATGAGCCACGTTGGCAATTGCCGCGTAGAATGATTGCTTTGGCCAACTCAAGTTTCTCTAACCATGGCGCAAAGCCTCAGCGCCCTAATATGCTTGGTTCAAGCCAACAGAGAAGTAATCACAATATTCATGAACAGGAGAATGATAATTTAAACCGTCAAACCTGCCTGCTTTCAATAAGAATGAAAGTATAACCACTTTTATCAAACGCTTTGAAATGACCATGTATGGGGACAGTGACCATAACAAAGCAGCTACTATGATCAAATGCTTAAATGAATATAGTATTGAGTTAATTATGCCTCATTTGGATAAAAACCCAACCTATGCCGAAGTCAAAGGGGCCGTGCTTCATGAATTTGGAGGTCCAGAACGAATGTCAACTAGAAAATCCAAATTCATGAATATCAGCTTTAAGAAAGATGAAATGATTGATGAATCTGCAGATCAATTTTATTGTGAGGCTCAAGTTCTCCTAGGAACAAAGGCTATGATCATTTTTGATGCTAAGATTACAATAAAACATTCAGTACAACCTTATCAAAATTTGTCAAACACCTTATTGCCTGCTTTTGTGCAAAACCTTGCAACGTCTGAATATGTTTATTATCTTCATGGATGCTCACAAAATTATGGCCTTCCCAATACTGGATACAAATCAGGACCTGCTGCCTCTGTTGGAAACCCCTATAATACCAATAATACTGACAGGGATCCACCTGTGAAAACTGAGCAAACCTTAAATACAAAAGCCTCATACTCCTTAAATGAGATTGCTTGCTATAACTGCAATTGTAATGGACACTATGCTTCCTGATGTCATCGTTGTAGTGTAAATGTAGTCTTTCCAGATAACGCGCAAGTGGAGGGAGAAGAACAATTACAATGCATGCAGGATGGGTCCAATGTGCCATAAGTACCAGTCCTACCTGACTGACACAAAAACATGGGCCATGGGGCCTCAATTACTAGCAAAACAAATTCTATTTTAGCACCAGATGAAGAATTTATAAGTGCACATTTGTTAATTCACTCTCAGATTAAGGTTGTCATACCTGAAGCCTCTGAAGTAGTTGCTAAACCGTATGTGCAAAAGATACTTAAGAATATTCCAGCTGAAGGGCCAAGTAATGCAGCAGATACCCCAAACTTTAAGGGTGTGAATATAATATTTGAGGTGGGTCAACCTTGGGACAAATATACCACACCAAGAATTTTTCTAGCCAGTACAGGTTTCAAACTCAAAACCTGCACTTGGGGTGGAAGCAGTTTTACCTGCTTGGCTAACCACCCTTAAGGGTGTGAATATAGCTATGCCAATTGACACATTCATCAATGAATTTTTAGCATTGAAAATACCTTGAAGCATACTTTTTTTTTAGTACTAGATGGTCCCTGAAGCATACTCTTAACTCGTTGGATTCTTCCCATATCCACTTAGTAAGCTATATTGATTCTTATTAAAAAATGAAAAAATGAAAAATGAAAAAATTAAACATAAAAAAGAAAAAAATGATATAATAAAACTTAAAAATGAAAAAAAACAGTTAGAAAATAAATTTATTAATGATTTCTAAAGCCTCATTGCCACTGGAAATAAATGTTCCTTCTTTGTGAGGGGGAGGAGAGTGAAATCAAAGCCAAGGGGGCTAGTTTGGGTTCACCAAGAGAAGCTGGATTTTCAGCAGGCATGTAAGTTGAACTTTTAAAAATGTCAGATTATAGCTGGTTGAACCAGCCTAGGAAATGAAGGCAAAAGCCTGAGCTAACTTTAGCATGCAGCATGGAATTGTGGAGTTTAAGAAGAAAGGTATATTTGGGGCCAAAAAGCTATTAATGTAGCATCCTATTCTGAAGGTTGAGAAAAAAGGATGTTGTGACCAAGAGAAAAAGAATACCCTCCGCTCTTATCCAGTCAAGGAGGGGAATTGTTGAATGGTTGACTGGACCTAAACTGTTGGGTAATTTGATAGGGAAAATAATAATATTATCTATGGCTAATTTATTATGTATCATATCAAAATTTCAGTGATTACAAACCAAAAATCCTAAGTATATTTAAACTTGGGATTTGTGGCCTAGTGATTCCACTTGATAATATTCAACTATGATGACACAGTTTAAGGGCTTTGTTGGTTAGGTCAGACTTAGTAATAATAGTCGAATTAATGACTTGGGCACATGACCTTTGTTGGTCTATGTCAAATTAGTTTTTAAGGTCAATTGAGTTTAAAATCAGATTAATTACTAATTAGTTATACAAATCACCTTAGTATGTGCTGCTGATTTCTTGAGAAGAGCATGAGTTCAGCAAATTGCAGATGTGTCAGAAACGCTGTCTTGAGAATATTTACAAGTTTGAGACTGACCCTGAAGCATTTGAGATGTCCTAAGTCGAAAGGATTATAGACCTTCAAACAAATTTATTATGTGTTCCTTTGGTTAAGTGCCATTGAAAAAAGGCGTCATGGGTAAGATTTGGTGAACATCCAACCCTATATTTTATCTCCAAGTTGATACTACTAAATAACAATCAACTAATACCACAAGTTCATAGTTTAATTTATAAGCTTTTTTTGTATTTAGTACTTTATGTTGTATTAAGTTGAGAATTTACTTGGGATCAGAAAGATCAGGGTAGCGTGCCATCATCTAAGTAATGACAGAAAAATACAGCTTTAAGTGTTATTATCAAGGAGTTATATCTTAACTATTGTCACCGTCTGGTCTATTGTCTCCATACAATAGACGCTTGAAACTTCAACTTATTTCAGAAGAAGAACCAGCCCAATTAAATTAGGCCTAAAAATATAATAATAAGTATCTTGCTAAAATGTGATTTTAAGGACTGCTTGTACTTTAGGTTTGTACCACTGTCAAAAAGTGCTATTATTTACACTATAAATGCCATCTCAAGAAGTTGGTTTGATCAATTGTCTATTTATATGATACATAAGTTTATTTTCAACTATTTAGATAAGGGCTCAATGAGTATAATCAATTACCTCGCTTTGAGGTTTTGAATTTTACAGAGGTTCCAGAGCTATAAAAAATTACTTTTAATGTTTAACATCAGTGCCTTTGTGTATAAGTCATTATGATGGTGGATTAGATCCTTAACCTTTGTCAATGCAGCTTCTACTATCTTAATTTAGGAACACCTCAGCTCATAACCTCAAGGATCATATCTGTTACTATTTATTCTAATTTAAATATACTATCTTGCCCCACGCTTATGTAACATGATTGGTAACAGGGTTCCTATTTTTATTATTGACATCCGCCATTGGCTCAATTGCAATTGATTGATTGCAACTACTATAAAAACACCTTGAGCCCTAGTCATTATCTCCCTTAGCTTATTTTAGCTTACTCCTCTAGGTTACCACTCTTAGGTGCTGCTTAGCAAACCTAAATTGCGCCAAAAAAAACTCTATTAAGGAAAGGAGCATATCTGTATGGGTGTGCCAAATGAAAGGGGATCTTATTTCCTATGTCACTGGAGATAACTTAAAGCAAATAAAATTAGTTAATTGCAGAGCCATTGTCAGCAGTAGATACTACAGTGTGCTTTTCTTTTTTATAATAAAAACCCTCTCGCCAAAAATATCTCTTTTTCAAGTTTCCCAAGGTTACTGTCATCTAACAGTACCTTGTATTTTGAGTATAGTAACCTGTGAACTGAGATCCTATGCTATTGTCCTAATTTTTACAACGTGGTGCTCACTACAGGGTTTTATTTATTACCTAAGTACCATTTCTCTAGTATGAATATGGACAAAAACTGCTTCGCCCTTGCCTTGGTGCCAAGTTTCTTATGAGCCATGTATTAAAGTGACATGGTTAATGATTGTTTCCATATTAGTAGTTCTTAAAGTGGGGGTAGAGGCCTAGGATGGAGCTTCTTCCTTCCAGTTCATATAAATCTCAAACTGTAGCCCAAGTGTCTAAAGTCTCCCCTGCTCAGCAACAAAAAGTTTCTGAATGGCTTCTTCATGGTTAGTGGCTTATGGCTGCTAATGTTAATTAAGACCAACTGGGCATGTTTCATAGATATAAATACCAAAATATCATTTATAGTAAATATTATCTTTTAATAAGATCGCCATCAGTGAGATGATCAAGAAACTTGCCACTCAAGGCAAGCTGGTAGAGGTTATTTTAAGATATGTTCACCCTTCCATCCACCAATCTCAGCGTATTATCACCCACCAACATATTAACATCAGTGGGTTAGCTACTTTTATAGAAGCATAGCAATGGAAAGTTCCCTTTTGCTTGGAAGGCTGGATGACACTTTCTATTACCTTCATGCCGTTGTTCTTTATAATCAGCATCAAACCCAGGACGCCCACCAGAAGGTAGAAGGGATGGCTGATATCTTAATGCTGACCTGTTGCAGGTTGTTGGAAAATTAAGAATAATATGGGGTAACCTCTCAATGGGTAGCGGACATCACTCATCAATGTACCCAGGTCAAAGATACCTTAAAGCTGAGATAAAGAGACATAAAGAAGCTGAAGCTTCCATCCATAATACACTAAAAGACAAATTAATGCTAAATTTTAATTATGGGATTGTTTGAATGGCCAAGTGGGCCAGCTTTCTGGAATAGTACTAAGGCACAATCGCCTCGTGAAAGGAATAGTATAAGACACTGACGCTTATTGACACCGCCTTGATGGCCTCATTACCAATATGAGTGGAACTGTTAAATTTAATACAAATCTATACCAGGCCAAAGATTCTTTGCATATTGACCTGAGAAATCAGAGACAGAAAGCAAGGTCCCTTATTAGTGAGAACATCAACTTGAAAGCGAATCTTCTTGCTGCTAACCAGAAAATTGATCACATTGAAGCATGTTGCTGGCATAATGCCACTGTCTTGCTGATATTTTATACCAGTTGAAAAATGGGATTAGAATAATTTAAGCATATGCCATCAGAGTCCTTCCAGTGAATCGCTAATGGATTTTTTCATTGATGATTTACAACCATTTTTAATTAAACCAGAGTTAGAGGGTGATGATACTTTAGTTATGTGTGAGATGCCTACTATTCTGACCTCTATTACCGGGCTAGGGGCTTCCAGACCTCTGGACACTCCTACGACCCCTCCTTTGTAGCATCCCAACTTAATTATTTGTGGAACTTCCATATAACATGAATGTAGTACAGCCGCTAGTCCTGCTCCTGATCTCATGACATCCTCCATAAGGGTTTCCAGTGGCTTATAGCGGTTTTTTCCCATTTCTTGTCTTTGTCAACTTGAACATCATATAGGAGCCATGCAGGCTCTTCAGTCCTGCAGTCTTGAACCTTAAACTCATGTTAACCCTATTAACTTACTGAAGTTTGATAAAAAGGTAAATGTGCAAAATTCTATTGGTCTCTTCAAGATAAGTATGGTTAGAGCATCTAAGAATGCTAATTCAGAAATAGTAAAGAACTTTTAAACTCTTAAAGTCAGAAGTTGGTTATGCTGAAAAACTAAAGAAAGTTGGTGTGACCTATTGTAGAGCCAAAGATCTTTTTACCAAAGAATTTGGTGGTCCAGAAAGGTTGAATACTCAGAAGATGGATTTACTTAGCATCTTTTTAATAAAGATTAAATGTTGGATTTGTGGAGCGCTTTTATCTGAAGGCGCAGACCCTATCTAATGCATACATTAGTAATAAATTTGACACTCAGATCACTCTGAGCCATGACAGTGAGCTCTACAAGGAATTTTTTTAGCCTTAGGTAGTCTCAACCTAAAGGGGGATACACCAATTTTTATTTAATCACACCTGAGCTCCTAGGAGCTTGAGGCGAAGGCAGGGGTAAGCAGAGGTGTTGAGAAAGGGTGGGGGAAAGCTTTGCCAGAGCCAAGTGTCCACTTGAACTGACCTATTGGCTCATAGCGACATGTTAAAATCTCAGAGACATCTTGAAATGAACCTGAAAGTGAGTGATCAAATGGGGCAGCATCCACAGAGTGGAGTCAAAAGTGGCGCAAAGATATGAATTATGTATAGTCCATGTCATTACACCAAATGCCAGGACCCTTAGTGATTGGGAGCAATTGGGGAGTGAGATTTTGAACATGAAGTCCTGAACTTGGTGCACTACCCAGGGTTCTGCTCACAGGAGTTCGCGGACCTTGCTCCAGAAAGGGGCTATGAGGGGTCAAGTAAAGAAGCGGTAAAGGTGGGTGTATGACAGCTCTGCACATCGTGGGCAACCCCTGTGCTGGAAGGTGGGACCAGTTCGATCCCCTGTCCTGTATGAGCAGTGTAAAACATGTAATAGTGTATTTAACACATTTGCTGAGAGAACAGGATGGGTAACTTCCTTCCAGAGCGCCTTGAGATCACATTTCACAGTGGGGGGTAAAAGTTCCAGGAGACGAGGCTGCATAGGGGGTCTGTCCAAAGGGTGGAGTTGGGAGAAAAAAATCCAGTCATTGTGGACCAGGGTGTGATGCCAGGGGCTGATCCCAGAGCCACTCCTTTTATAAGGGAAGGTGTGGTACACCTATACTCCTGCCCTCTTAAGTGCAAGGAGAGCCTGATTCCAGTAAAAACTTGATGAAGGTTTGAGGCAGTGGCCTGGATGGTTTGTGTCAGGCAGACGGCAAGTAAAAAATAGGCTGTCCTACCAGCCTGGTTGCTGGAGCACCCAAGTGGCAAACCAGAATGCCAGGGGCACTGCTGCTGGTATGAAAGATATGGAACTGGAAAGGAGCTTAGATTTTGACAAATAAAAATGGGAATTTGGGGAGGGTATTTTTATTAGAAATTTAAGGGAAGAGAATCAACCAGCAATTTTCTCAGGGTGATGCACCTGATTGAATAGTCATCGTTTTTGGGGAAAATAAGCCGGGATCAGGTCCTGCAGGTTTGACCTAAGTGGTGAACTATTCAGTAATGGGCGGGTTAGTTCACTGGGGACTGACATTAGCAAAATTCAGCGACAAAGCAAATGTCAGTCAGTTTGACCTAAGCGGTGAACTATTTGGAGATGGGCAGGTTAGTTCTCTGAGGACTGACATCACTAAGTTTGGCGGCAGGCCAAGTTGCAGTCAGGTCAACCTAAGAGGTGAACTATTTGGGAATAGGAGGGGGGAAGATTTTCAATCATCGTGTAAACAGAATTTGCAACTGTCAGGCGTTCCAACCAATAGCTCAGCCTTCATACCTTTTTGACCATTTGAAATCCGAGTATCTGGCTAATTGCCACTCAAATTAGTTGCAATTACTTCCATTTTGGTGATCTCGGTGCAGATTTTTAATAATTCATTGTGACAGTTCTGCCAAGGAGAGCGCAAGTACTGAAAGTGGGATCCAAAGCTGAAGGACCATTTTCCAGTGCTTGTCTACCATGCGAGTGAGATCGCCCTGGGTAATGGGGGTATGGCCATACTCTTTGGTATTTTCTTGCTCAGGAACAGAAGGTTGGCCCAATTAACGCCCAGCGGATGTTCCTCAGGACTTACAGTTTGTTAGCCACTCTCCCACAGCTGTAGATGAGGTTTTGGGAGCCCTAGAGAGGTTGCTAGACCCTGGCGTAAGGCTGGAGCCCATTGTGGCATTGGAGCCAAATCCCAGAAAATGTTGGTCTTAAGGAACCCAATCAGTATTTAGTGGCATGAGACCTAGTGTCCAAAAGACCTAGGCCCCCTCACTGCAGGGTCAGGATATTGTGGTCAGAGCTGTGGGTGGATGGTTGGATCCCCATATCCAAAAGCAAAGTATCACATTTAACCTCATGTAGAAACTGTCTGTAAAGGGGCAGACATGAGCAAGAAACCATAGCTTTGATAGAAGAAAAATATTTTGCCATCAGGGCGCGTCCCTGGGGGATGATAACGCCGGCAGCTCTAGCTAGCTACATGAGAGTTTATTACATTAAGCAAGCGGTCCTCATTATCCTTGATTGCAACCCCTTGTGGTGTGGTGAGGACACCTAGATGCCGAAAGGTGTCCCAGGTAGGTTCCAAACCAAAAGGCGGAGAAAAAGATTGGGTACCAACTTGCACTATAACGGTTTTAGAAGTATTAACTTTTGCATTAAACGCCTTGGAGTAGCAATCCAGGGCCTCCATGGCCAGGTCTAGGTCCTTCTTACATCCAACTGCAACTGCTGTGTCATCAGCAAAGGCTATGGTCCGGGTGAGGCGGTTTCCCAGGAACCTGAATGCCCACTAGTCGTTTCTGGAGTAGGGCCAGAAGAGGATCTAAATCTATGTTGAACAAGATTGGGCTCAGTGGATCCCCTTGCCGGAGACCCTTGTTCAACCATACTTGCTGCTGTAAAGCCTGTTGGGGACAGTACTTTAGTGTGAATCTGGGCGTAAAGAGCTGATAGCCATGTCCTAGCTTGTGGTGGGATGTGGAGGCGGGTTAGGGAGGCGTCCAGATACTTCCAATTTATTCGATCATATGCTTTTTCTATATCCAGAAGCGCCACAAAACCATGTGTTTGAGATGAGTTAGCTGACAAGTTTTCCAAAAGCTCATTGTAATTTTTCCAAAGAGATCTACCTGGTATAAAGCCATGTTGAGCTGGGTTGAGGCGTGGTGCTGCCCATTTAGTCATGCGGTTTTCTAGAAGCTTAGTAAATAGTTTGTGGTCCGTGTTCAATAGTTATATTGGTCGCCAGTTTGCAAGGTCCTCTCAGCTTGCTTTCTTATGGATAAGGGTCATAATTGATCCTCTCGAGTCAGGAAGTACTCCCCTTCTGCCAAGAGTGTCAAGAAGAGGGGCTGGAGGGCCTTTGTAGCTGTGACGGGATCCATTAGATACACCTCAAATGGGATACCATCTGGGCCTGAGGCCTTCAGATGTGGGCTGTGGAGTAGAATGTCCATTACTTCTTGTTGTGTAATTGGTGCAAGAGGTTCTTCATCCGGTGAGAAATTAGCCATTGATTCCAGAGCCCCATCAATGAATGCATGAACATCTGCTGGGCTTACTAGGAAGTCTTGAAGAGGGATGAATAGTAACGGTGGATCTCGTTGGTGATCTCCTCCTTATTTGTGGTGACAGTGGTCCCCACCCTCAGGGTTGCAATCTCCTGATCCTTTGAGCGTGCTTTCTGCTTCTGGTAAGTAAAACGGGTGGGCCAGTCCCACTGGGTGTAGTAACGTGATGAGGTGAAGTTTGCTGCATTTTCTTCTTACTCAGTAAGTTCCTTCTGGTATGTCTCATGGGTTAATTCCCAAGCCTCCACTCATTGAGAGGAAGGCACTGGGCGGCAATTCCTTTTAAGGTGTCTTATTCTAGCTTCAGCACGTCTGACTCTAGCCTGGGCCGCTGTCATTTAATCCTTAGCACAATTGTAGGCTACCATTAGGATCCTTGCTTTTGTATCAGCCCATTTTTCTTGTAAAGTTCGCAAATGAGGTGAGGCCAGGTGATCTGGATCACAAATGGCTGCATTTATCTTCTCTCTTGAAAACTGGTTGTTCAAGAGCCCTGTAGCAATCCTTGGCCAAAATCTTCTTGATGGTCTGAGGATTGTTGTCAGGATCACCGTGAGGGATCTGTGATCACATATAGTATTATCTCAGGTTATGGGAGAGGACACTTGACTAACCAGCAAT
Organism: Massospora cicadina; assembly: GCA_022478985.1. Lineage (NCBI taxonomy): Eukaryota > Fungi > Entomophthoromycota > Entomophthoromycetes > Entomophthorales > Entomophthoraceae > Massospora > Massospora cicadina. Next base: position 60,966 of record JAKSZP010014813.1, read on the forward strand.
GGGCCCACTAGGGCCATATCAATCTGTGAAGCTGATGTAAATCTCTGACCTGGACCTTGGATCTGAGACATACAGCCAAGTCCAGATGCTAAGAGGGGAGGGCATCCATGAAACCACTTGACCTAAGGAAATTTTGAAGCCAAGCTGTACCTCATCTGTCTTGTGTGGCAGGAGGAAAGGTGTCACACGCCCGACTTAGTATTGTGTTTAAATCCCCCATCAGCACTGTATTGCCTTGGAGTTGTAGTAGAGCAAGTTCTTCCAAAAGATGGTCCTGCTCTTGACCTGCATTTGGCAGGTATATGCTTGCAACAAAGAAGGAGAACTCAGGGGTTGATAATCTAGCCAATATAAGGAGATCATCAAGGTGTTTCAAAAATTGATGGGTTTTCACCCGGGGGTTGAGGATAATAAGGGCCACATAGTGTGTCCAATAGGAGTTACCTTCAAATTGATCATTCCATGCTACAAAATCAGAGGGGGGATATGGGGCTCCTGGATGGCTGTAATATCTACGTGAGTTGACCTGAAGTTGCAGAGGAGGTGGGCTCTCCGCTTGTAATCCTGCAGCCCATTAGTGTTAATGGACTGCAGGGTCAGGGTGCCCCTTTGGGGCCTCATAGATGTCCCCCTCCATATCCTGGGGGTTACCGGAGCTTCCGCCTGCATCCATAAGGCTGCTCATTTTTAGTCCATGAGCTTGACTCTTTGCAGCAATCTGTGCTTATCAATGAGGAGGAAGATTATCCTGAGTTGATGGGGCTGAGGAGCCTGTAAGCCAGCCCAAGATACTTCCCCCGCTGCTTTGCACAGGAGTATCTTGAGAGTGCTCCATAGACTCCTCCATTAGTGAATCATCTGATGTATCAGAGTCCATAGTCACCTCCTTCAGTACTGAGAATGGCGTCTGAGTCGCAATACCCGTAGATGGTGGGGGTAACAATGACTTGGTGCCTCCACCCTGACTTGGGGTACTCCATACCTGTTCCACCCTTGGGGTATTCTGTATTACTGAATTAGTTTTAGATGCCACCCCTGGGCTGGCTTCCTCTGTGTTAGCTTGATGAGAAGCAGATTTGCGCTTATTTTGGGCTGGCAAAGGGTCTGGTAATTTAGAAGGGGTTTTAATAGGGAGAGGGTTTTCCGCACTAAGGTAATAGAGTTGTGCTACTGGCTGTGCCTTCTCAACTGATACACGAAGAGCAGAGGGGGTGAGATCCTGTAAGGGCACCCAGTGGGTTAGTTGTGGGATTGCCGCTGCTGCTGTATAGGAGCATTTCTTACCTGTTGCAGGGACTTGGCTACTAGATGAGAGAGCTTGTTTATGAGAAGTACAACTATTATATAGGTGGCCCAAAGCATTACACCATGAGCAACGTGGTCGTGCCTGGTCTTGATCAACAAAGAAGATTTCAGAACAGGATCCAATGACTGCAACACGTGGGATAACCTCCATGTTGCGAGCCACCATTGAGTTGCAGATAAATGATGCCCTAGCAATATGAGCCCTCCGGGTTGGGGCATAATAGGCTGGTGCGCACAGGTCTACCAATAGAACTGACCCAAATTCCATTAATCCTAGATGAAGCGCAAGCTTAAGGGATTCTGGGTCCACTGTAGTTGGAAGATTTGAGAAAGTTACCCTGGAAATTTTTTAAATTTTAAATTTATTGCGGGGAAGGCTGACCATGGGACGGACACTTCCAAAAATGTCTCAGGAAAGACAAACTTAGTACCAGGGGAGGCACCCCAGAGAAGCGATGCTATCTCTTGTTGCCAGCGGTAACGCCACTTATGGGGAGGAGGGGAACGTGTGAAGGGGCCGTAGCCACTATTGAGCACGTGTGGAGGAAGGGGTCTGATTTGATGAACCAGACTGGGAACCAGGAGGAGATCAGCTGTCGGCGACGCGGTGGGAGGTATCCAAAAATCCACACTTGAAAGTGGTCCACCAAGTGAGACTGGAATCTGTGGACAGCTTCTGGGAGGGCGGGGATGGAGCCAGCGATGGCATCCAAGACAATCGTGTGGATAGTCCACATGGCGATTGCAACCACCAGAGCACGGAGGGAGGGTGGAAGGGGGGAGGCCATTGATGAAGCAAACATATCTCTTGACAGACTGAAGGGATGCGTTTGATCCTGGCCCAGCAGACGTTGAAATTCGCGACATATCACTTTAGAGGTGGGGCACTTTTCCAGGCGTTGAAATAGCGTTCCATACTGGCCACACATGACGTAGGATGAGTGTAAAGCGTTAGAGCGCTCAGCCATACAGTACAACCGCCTCAGGCAGCGCCACACATAGGAGCGGACTTGAGGCTGCAACAGAGGATGGTGTGCATATTTCCAGATAGTCTTTTGGGTCTCGGTGGAATAAGGGATGTCCATCATGTCCAGGTAGTCCACCCTGGATAGGACATGGGGTCGAATGGGGATCACGCCATCATTGATGGGTAGCCCCTGTACCTCTTGTGTGAACTGAGGAGAGGGGCGGCCTCTTCAGGTTGTATGTCTGCTAATACAAATTCTCCACTCTGCGCTTCGCATGGAGAGTAGGATTCGTTTGTAGTGGGTTTTAGTCCCGTGAGGACCTGTGGCTGATGTGTGTGATGTGAGGTATTTCATCAGGGAGTGGGGGTTTGATGGATTGTTGAGGCCCAAGGCTCAGGAGAAGTTGGAGCGGGCTGCGCGGGACCAGTGTTGGGATGGGAGTGTAGGAGCGGTGATGGCCGCGATCCAGGTGCCCAGGATCTTGGCTGCATGGGCTTTGAAGTCAAGCAGGCCCATGCCACCATGATGATGAGGGCCAAACATGACCTCTAGCCATACTGGTGGAGGGCGGCCTGACCAAAGCCATCCTTGCAGCAAAGCATACAGGGATTTGAAGAAGCTTGGGGAGAAGGGGATGGCGTGGGCTCTGAACCAGACTTTGGATAGGAGCATAGAGTTGGCAAGAACAACCCTGCCAGTAAGGGTAGTAGGGTGGGCTCTGAGAGAGGCGATTCGCTTCGTCACGTTGTCCAGTATGCGGCACTCCATTACTGCTGACGCATATCCGCCTGCCTCTATCCACACGCCCAGATGGCGCACCTGTCCTATGGTAGGACGTGGAACAAAGGGGAGCACCAGTGGAGCGGTGTATGTTGAGTTAGTAAGGCGTGGACATGGGCGAGCAGATGGGCCAGGTTGGGAACTAGTTGCTGGTGCCCAGCAGTTCTGAAACCGACCAAGGAGGATGATTTCGGTTTGGGAGGCGTTCAAAGCCACGTTGCTTACCCAGGAATATTCTTGGATGAGGGCTTCAAGCGCGCGTGCATCTTTGTTATTAGACACCCCCACCACGCAATCATCTGCAAATGCCATCATCTTGACTGGGGTTTGGCCTGGCACATGGACCCCAGTGAGTTGGGCATTCACATTTCGCAGTAGTGGGTCAAGGCTGAAATTGTATAAGAGTGGGCTGAGGGGGTACCTTTGTCGCAAGCCCCTTTGAGGGTGGACTACTTCTGTTAGGAAGCCTGGGCCACGCACTGCCATTGTCGCAGATTCCGTGAGCAGCATTACCCAGTTTATGAAGCGGGGGTAGGCGGAATTGATGTAGTATGCCCTTAGGTATTCCCAGTTTACTCTATCATAGGCCTTTTGTTGGTCCAAAAATACCAGTGCCCCAGAGGCTGTGGACTGACATGCATTAGCCACAGAGTGCACATTAACCCAAATTGACCTTCTGGGGATGAAACCGAATTGTTCTGGGGAGATGATGGCAGATGCTACAGTCCCTAAACGGTTAGCCATGATTTTTGTTAAAATTTTGGTGTCTGTGTTTGTTAGAGAAATGGGGCGCCAGTTGGCTAAGTCAAGCTTATCCCCTTTCTTGAAGAGTGTGACAGTAAAAGCCTCATGTCCTCCTGGTAGGAGGCGCGTTTCCAACAGGTTTTGGTTAAGTGAGGCTAGCAGCAATGGGGATATATATTTGAAATATCTTTTGTAGAACTCATATGGAATGCCATCTGGGCCTGGGCATTTTCAGTTTGGCACACCACGAATGGCTGTCCATAATTCGTTCGGAGTAATTAAATTCATTATTTCTGGGTATCAGAAAATGGTGCGGATATTAGCTTGGTTGAGAAATTCCGCCATTTCGGCCAGCTGAATTGGTTCAGCTCGGTATAACATGGAGTAATATTTTTACATTTTATTGCCACTTCAGCCGGTGTGTCTGCAATATATTTTATCTGATCTTTACACCTGTGTGCAGGCCACGCTCTGGCATGGTGCAAAAAATTTTTAAAGAAATATGCGGTGCACTTGTCACCTTTAGTGATGTGTGTGGCCCTGTATTGGACACAAACCTGATGTTTGTGTTGCCTTTTGAGTGCGTTGAGGTGGGTGGCTGCCTCCGCTCACTTCCAGCCCCATGCAGGGCTGTATCCTGTGGCTGGAATGTTGGACTCCAAGTGGGCCAATTCCGCCAGAGCACGCGAGATAACTGCCGATGTGGCTCATGAGCATCTGGAGGAGAGATAGCGATAGTGGCAGATGGTGTCCTCTTTGAAATTTGCCCATGTGGAAATGGGGTCCATGCAAAATGGTGCAACAAACGATTTTGCCAAAGTTGCCTCTTCCACCCATGTGGAAAATCCTGGCGACGCGAGCTCGGGGGGCGGATTTTGCACCAATGTGGGGCCTTTGTAACTGTGATGGGTAAGTGGTAGGTTATTGAGACCAGTTGGTGGTCGGAAAATTTCATTTTCATTGTTTTGAAGTGGGAGATGTGGGGTTGGAATTTTGCCGGCGTTAGGATAAGGTTGATGCAGGTCATGGACCTTAATTGGCATTTTGGATGTGGGGACATGTCATGTTTTGAGCAGTGGGGCATGTCATGGCAGCGCATCCATTAACCCAAGGGTGGCTTTTAGAACGCGTAGTTCTATGTGTCCCTGTGGGGCATGGGGTGAGGGAGGCCACTGGTCCATTGGTGAGGTTAGCCAACAGTTCATGTCACCAACTAGGAAAGAATCAGGGGGTAGCGGGAGGGATTTGACCAATGAGAAAAATTCCTGACGCTCATGTGCACCATTTGGGGCATAGATTTTGATGATTGTGTGCGTAACGTCAGCCCACGAGAAGGTGACGACGAGCACTCAGCCATTTAGGAATGTTTCTATGGATGTGAATTTGAAAAAATTATTTTCCAAATTAGCACCCCACAGTGCTTCGACCAAAAAATAGGGATAGGAGATGCATTGTTTTACAAGCTTCCTGTAACCTCGTGGATAGTGGGGCTCCTGGATGGCCAGGATATCCACGGGTAAATTGTGTTATAAAAAAATCAGTTTCCTAGCCCGAGACAGAGAGGCCTTGAGTCCAGCAATATTCAACATCCCTAGAGTGAAGGTTTCCCCTATCGCACCTTAGGTGCAAAGGGGTGGGCCCCTGGGCCCACCAGCCTCTTCCAGGTCCCCACAGGCTTTCACAGCAGCGCGGGTGTTAGCAGCAACGCTATTGGGGTTTTTGTTAATTCTTGCAGAAAGAGTTGCATTGGCTTTGGCCTTCACTTTTTGTTTTCCTGACGTCAGACGAATTTTTTGCGGTGCAGATGAGTTTGGTGCACCGTTGAGCAGGTCAAAAAAAAATTTTCAGTTGGGATAGGTCCCAAGTCAGTTTTGACTGGAGCTTGGGTGCAGTGATTGGGTGAGATCGAATCTTCCACCAGATCCTCGGATTGAGTGGCCTGCTTGGCATGGGCTTCCCAATCTGATTGGTGGATGGATTCCCGAGTCACTTCTGCCGCGAAGGTCTCCATGTCCTCCTGGCGTTGTGAGTGTGGGATGGTGGTGGTGGCCTTGGCCACTTCCTTGGCCGCAGCCCTATGGGCCTGTTTAGCCTTCTTCCACTCCTGTGGGGAGATGGGCTTTACCAATAGGTAGCAGCCTTGTGCTCCCCATGGGAAAGCCTCCTTGGTGCTTGCAGTTGGTTCGTAGTGCGCCTCTCTGCTGGCCATGGCCGCCGAGGGGTGCTCTTGGAATGTGACGCCCTCCTTGATGGGCATGCGTGCACCTTATGGCCAAATGTGTCACAGTTGGTGCAAATGGGGGGCGCTGTCCACGGTTACCCGGAATGAATGGGTGGTATGCCCTGTAATATCAATAAAAGTGGAGTGCGGGATCTGGATTAGGTCCTTCGTGATCTCCTCAGTTGGGGTCAGAACTGTGATGGCTTTGCCAGTGCACAGGTGTGGCATCAGCGTGAAGTCTTGCATTTTGAAAGATTGTATTTCACCATATATGGCGAGACCATTTTTCAGGTGTTGCTCCAAGATGTCGCGTTTTACCATAGTAGGAAAAAAGTCAAACGTGAGGAAAATTTTATTTGATTTTGTCCATCTGGTGCATTTGGTTTTGATGACCCTTTGCCCTTCAGGGAGGTCGACCACTATGCGCACCGCTGCAGCCTCATCTGCTGCTATTTTGCTTTTGAAACCTATGTCCAGCCAACCGCGTGACATGGAGTGAGGTGCAACATACACTGCAGTCAGGAAAATTTTGTGTACATCTTCACAAAATTTTTCCCATAAGGCCGTTTTTTGGGTGTCCAGATACACACAGACTCTGAATTCCACCGACGAAAGTGGCTGGGAGTGTGGCGTGTTGATGTACTGGTTGCATCATGCTTGCCACGTGAGTATCTCTGGGGAAATTGTGACCGCCGGTTTTTTGAGATTTTTGTCTATTCCGCCAGATTCTCTGGGGCGTATTCAAACGTTGGAGGCCGCGGGCCTTCCGCCTGCTCCTCTAACCTTGCTTGCCCAACTGCTCCCTGACATGAGCGCAGACTAATCTCCTCTGTGAGATTATTAAACTAGATTTAGTCTTGAATTGAATAGGTTGCAAAAGTGTTTGCAACGAGAAAGAAAATTTACCCAGGAAATTTTCTCAAAGTTAGATCTAGTTTTCAGCATATGAAGAGAGCCATGCGGAATCTCAATTATAACTGAGGCTGCACAATCTGCATCTGCTGCAGTTGTAAACCCTAGATCAATATAGTTGCTTTCCACCACTTCATGAATAGTGGTGTTAACTGTAATAGCTCTTGCCATGGCTTCAAAATAACTAAAATAATCCCGTGCATAAAACTCAACAGTACTATGCCCATAGTAGACTCTAATTGCATGAGAAAGAGTGGACCTAGGGAGTGCACATTGTGAGTGAGTTTCTGCCCATCTTTTCCTCACTTCAGCCACAAAAGCAGCTTCACAAGAGTTAATGGTGGGTGGTGCAGACACTAGTTTTTTCTGCCATGCGCCTGAGTCATCTTTCACTTGCTTACTTTTGTTTACATTTAAATTTAAATTTAGATGTAATTTAGTGGATTCCTCATGGGGGAATACCAGATGGAGGCACTGGCATTCCTCTGGATTTACGCGCTGGCCCTGCTGGGCCTTCCCAGTAGGTACCTGATTTTTTGCAGGTTGGGTAGGCTTACCTGGTTTGGGTTTATTCTCTGCCAATTGCTTGGGTAATTCTGGCTCATCATCAAACCAATATATTACTCCCGCCTTCATCTGACCATCAGCAGATATTGGTAGGAATTTTTCAGCTGGTTGATTGGCTATTTGGCTAGTCCCATTTGAATTTTGATGTTGACTTTGATTTTGATGAACATTATGGCTAACTGATTCACCACTCAGTGTTGATTCAGTTGATGCGCGTTGGTTACCTTTCAAACCATTAAAATGACGACCAACTGATTCCCCAAATACTGTAGATTCAGTTTGGCCGCTTTGGGTAATGCTGGAAGTGAAAAAATGACTAACTAATTCAACACTTTCTGACGATTCAGTTTGGGCGCCCAGGCTGATTTCTAAAGTGGAGGCAGTTGGCAAAGCCATACAAACCCCATGTGAGGTATTGGGAGCTGCAATACTCCCTACTACCGTGGGTAAAACCTTAAATGTGCCTCCAGGGTGGGGCGCACTAATTGGGTGACCCTCAGTCAACACAGAGTTGACTGGGGTAGGCTGTACAGTGGTGGTATCATTTGTGATCCTACCATGGTTTAATAAAAGTTGGTCTGCTTCTGCTTTTTCAGCTGCAGTTTGGGAGCGGGTCGACGCACAAGTTGGCAATCAAGGGTTCTGTGATTTAAGGTGAGTTTGAATGAATTTCAAAGTATCAGAGGTGCGTTCAGTGGACTTTATTACCATTACATGTTAGATTTGTTAAGCTAAATTTCTAGGTGATTATAATATTTGAATTTTGAAATTTAGCGGTGAAAGAAAGAGTCCTCCCTTTTACTTTTAATTAAATCTATTAAATGGTCTTTTGTTCTTTCAATAACCCCATTAAATTCTTGTCAGTACCACCGCCAATACACTGGTCTGTGGCTCAACGGGTAGACCAAATTCATCCAGTGACCCAAACGCATAAACCCAAAGGATCTTCTCAACTTGGGTCAGGTTTAAATATGCAACTATCTGATTCTGAAGGATTTTCAATAGTTTGTTCTGTTTTTTTCGCTAAAAAACTTTGATCTTCCCATGTCCCAAAAGTATCATGCCTGGAGCCATATGAGGCTCAAGCTTCAATTGCTGGTAAGGCTCAATGACCTCCCATAGAGACCAGCTGGCACTTCCACCTCTAACTCAGTGTGTACTATTATTTGGTGTCTGGAAGGGATGGATTTAGGACCAGCAGCTCTGAGTGGCATCCCTTGATATTCGTCTATCTGCTGGGGAGGGCCTGTGTCTTGCTCTTTAGTTGATGATAGCATACTGGATTCACCCAATCACTATATGTAAGTTTGATGTGTCCTATAGGCACCAGATCCTTCGACACTATGCTGGAGGTAAAGTCAACTGGATTCTGCTGTCACAAAATTTCGAAGGACTCCTTTATCATATCAATGACAACCCCAAAGTATTTCATAAAAGCAGTTCCAATTAACAGGTCATAATTACTGTTTGGTACCACTAAGCAGGAGCTACAACAATTGACCCAAACTGCAAAAATAGCCCGCTATAAGTTCCCTCAAAGAATGTGCTTTTTACTTCAGCAGTCCAATACACCATTTGATGTTCTACATAAGGCTTTAACGTCTATGACGCCACCAACTTAGTGGAAACTATGTTGATTGGGGCGCCTGTATCTGTTATAGTATGAACTCAGTTTTTTGCTACAAAATGTCACAGTATGTACACTCAGAATAAGGAGAATTGTGACTGTTTTATTAGTGGAAATCTAAGGTATCTCTTTTCTCAAGGCTGCTCATAATACCCTAATTGATTTTGGGGTATTCCTTGACAATACCGTCTACCATAAGGGTGATGTGTACTCCTTTCAGGGAAGGTGCATCAAAGGATGGTTCCAGCTTGCTGGGAGAAACTTGGCCAAAAAATTGGCAGGCATATGGCTTTGGTTGCTCCTGAGGTCTTTCTTCTGCTGCAGTCTTATCTTGCACCCATGTCAATACTTTTACCCTCCAACTGACTACTGATATAAAAGCTTGTCATCATACTGATAGAGTTTCACTGAATATACTGTTAGATTTTGATGGTTGACTAAAAAAAGAAACCCTCTGATAAAACCATCAATGCTGATAGATAACTCCCATTGATGGATCCTTTGATCCCTCCTGATTCATCCGCATAATCTGATAAATCAGATTCACCTCATAACCACTTTGATTGCATCTGGGATGCCCAATTATTGTAGCTAATGATAGCTATGATATAATCATATTATGGCTGATTATGGGTCCACTTGGGTGCAAAATGGTCTCATAGCATTAACTAAATTGCACCTCCTAAATTAATGCGCTAATCTTAATGCACTAAGGCGGAAGTTGGGTTCAGTTAATGAAATCAATAATTAAGCACTTAAACATAGACATCTTGATTATGGGCATACTTAATGCTATTGAGAGGCCTGCCAACGTCCCAAATTGGGGTGCATCATCTTTTATGGTCATATATGTTCTATTATCAATTTATTGTCAGATGTCAAGTTATGATGCAGCTCTAATCGGGAAGATTTTGATGTTGAGTTCACAACCCAAAATTGTTCCAATTATGAGAGTAAAATTGCCTTCAATTGGAATGAAACAATTGTTATTTTTTCAATTCATGGGCCAAATTGACTTGGGGATTTTTCGTAATTATTGCCATGACCAGCAGAGGATTGCCATAATATGAATGAACTCATCTAATATGTATGAGTTTCGGCCAGGAGATGCCCAAGAGGTATATAATACCAGCACCTGGCCAATTAAAAAAATCAACTAATCATCATTTACCATCTAAATAACGATCATTAATAACTACTGTCTCTTAGTTTATTAATTATTGTTTCCATCTGTCATCTGTCTGATATTTGTATCTGTTGCCGTTGCATCTATATTAGATAGCTGTGTGTGTTTATACTTCCCAAAGAGAAGTACCTAGTTACCTGCCAGAGAAGTAGTCCCAATTATAAAGGAATAATTTCCTAATTTTGTATGAAGACAGAAGGTCTCATATTTGTTGGTGCCAGTAGACTTAAGAATGGTGAGTGTACCAGAGTTACTTGGCTATTATTGAGGATTATCGGAGAATATACGCCCCAATTATGAGCAGGAGTTTCATTTAAAAAGTGAGTTTATGTTATTGATTTTATTGTTAAGTTATTTTAGCTTGCACCATCAGCTGAAAACTTAACATTTTGGTGCTCACTACAGGGGAAAAAACAACTACCTTAATATGAATATGGATGATCAGCTTTCAGAATTTGCCCAAAAGTACAGCAACAATGAAATGGAAACAAGTGATGTTCAGTTCATTGGACATTTTACATCAAATTGTTATGACAATGAGGAGGGGAATGAGTACTCATTAGAGCTAATACCAACTGGAACAAGCCCCACTTTACCTTCTAATCTGGCTGAGTTTACCCAGGCCAACATCAAGGAAATGCTGGAAACCCTGTTTTGAGGCTACCAGGTTGGTTCTTCAACAATTGACCCAAGCTTTGGTCTATTTTATTATATTAAGGATCAAGCACTGAAGAACGAAATTTATCAAAAATATAGAGAAGCCACCATGGCTGCTTTGGCCCAAAGACTTCAGGAGTTTCAGGCCAGTACATATGAATATTTAGTTGATTTTGTACAACCATGTATTAAGCATGCTCAACGCACCTTTGCACGTCAAAATCTTGAGCTTTCTCACCTTTATCATATTCAAGATGAGGAACAGTTGGCCCATGCTTACTTATTAGAGAAGTTGGATACTTGCTTTGCAAAAGTGCGCATAGTAATTGTTTCAAACACTGGAGCTTCAGAAGAAGCTCATGGCCAAATTGATGAGTTGGTAAATCAACTTAACAAAGGCGTCCTGAAGATAGCAACACAAATGCTGAACAATTTGGGATTCTCAAGTCAGTGGAAACAGGATATCACCAACCACTACATCAGACTTGAGACGCAGTATCATTATGTTGCTGCCAATACGGATAACCTTCTACAACAGGGCCAAGATTCAAGAAAAACCCTTTGAGAGTTGGAGGAAAAATATATCAAATTGTAAGATTATATTCAGACCAAATTTCCAGCTACTCAGAGATATCGAGGCTTTGGCCCAGTTACCTCTTGCTAAAGTAGAACAACCAAATAATTCAGATATAAAGGCCAAATTAGCTAACGTATGGTCAAGTATTTCTGAACTCTGTACTTCCAATACAGTTCATCTGAGGAGAAAACCAATATGGAGAGTCAACTGGCACTTGCTAACACAAGGATGTCGAGAATGTCAGAAGAAATGAAGGCACTTTTGGCCCAAGTGACATTAGCTGAAGCAGACCTCACTCAAGCTAACAAGGAACGGAGTATCTTAAGACTAATAGTAGCAAGTGTGCAACCACTCTTGGGGGAGGGGAGGATGACTAAGCAGCTCTAAAGGTGGAGCCTCAGAAGAGGCCCGAATAGAGGTGGCCAAACCATATGCCAAGCAAATTATATGGACCATGGCCTTGATCCTGCTACCCCAGAAAATTTGAAATATGTTCTTGTCTCAAATCACACTTGGAGTCGGGCAACTCTGAATCTATTCACTTAATAAACACTTCTGAACCATACTCTGAGTGTACTTATGCCAATATTGCTGTCAATAAGGTCCATGTTTGAGCCATTATTGATAGTGGGCTCCTTTAAATATCGTCAGCACTAAGTTGGTGAAGAAGTTGAATAGCCCCAGATGTTGCCTATGATCAAGAATATGGCACTGCAGGAACACATACCACTTGAGCTCTTGGGGCATATAGTACCCTACCTATAAGGTTTGGGTCTATAGTAGTATTCAGCTATAGTCTTGCCAAATCAGAATTATGAGGTCCTTATTATCACTGAGTTTATGAGAAGATATGGAGTGGTCACTAGTCATAAGGATGATACCTTAACTATTCTGAAGCAAACCATCCCAATTTACTATACTTTTAAAGAGAGCCTAATTTGTTTATTAATCTGCCTATCAAGATGGAATTATCCCTATAGAATACCATAAATTGAAGTATTGTGTCAAGGCTCTGCCAACGCAAATCATGAGTCTAAGGGAATACCCCTCTGATCAAACAAGGAGCTAAATCTGGACTCAGGAATGCAGGCAGTAGTCCCAACTGGGCTGACAATTCAAATCCCAGAAGGACTTTATGGCGAAGTTTACCAACCTTAGTCCCAAACTTGACATGAACCTAATGTGGCATCTGGGATAATTATTCCCAGACATCAAGAAATTAGTGTCCTCTGTGCAAACATGCAGAATCAGCCAGTTTTTCATCAAAAGGCATCAGGTGGTTGCCTATCTCCATTTCCTATAATGGAGATTGAATCTTTACATGATTTTGGAACCCTGGACGAGCTAGGGCTTCCCAATGATGAGTTGGAATATGTGCATAATGTCATACCTGTGGCCAATTTAGGGGAACTAAATGATCAGAAAAAGGAAATAGTTTGGGGATATTTTCAAGAAATACCATGAGATATTCACTAAGGATTATTTTGACCTTGGATATGCGAAAGGAGTGACCCATATGATAGATATTGGGGACGATTTACCAATCTGATTGAGGCATTAGACATTCAAAAACCGCTGAAGAGGTTGTATCAAAGGAAATTAAGGAACTTCTCAACTGTGGTATGTTGATGCCATCAGAGTCCATGGGCTGCCCCAATTCTCATTGTAAAAAAGAAAGATGGGAGCAACAGAGCTGTTATAGACTACCAAAAGCTTAATAACAATACCAAAAAGGATTCATCCTCTTCCACATATTGACAATGCCCTAGACAGGCTTGAGGGGTGCAAAGTTCTTCTCAGCGATGGATTTAATTAGCGGGTATTGGCAAATTGACCTGCCTGAAGATGAGCGAGATAAGTGCATTATTATTACCCAAGAAGGGTTATTTCAACCAACGAGGATCAGGGAGCGATGGATACTATAATGGGTGATCTTAAATTGTCATGTGTACTAGTGTACCTAGACAATATAAACGTATTCAGTCGTACCTTTGATGAACTTCTGGAACACCTGGAAGAGGTTTTCAAGAGGTTAGCGGCTGCAAATTTGAAGATCAAGCCCCAGGACCAAATGGAGTACCTTGGGTTTGTAATTTATAAATAATTGTCTAGCACCAGTGTTGCGCTATCCTGACTTTGACTGGGAATTTATTTTAAATTTTAAATTTTAAATTTATTGCGGGGAAGGCCAACCTCATGACTCAGGAAAGACAAACAGCGTGTGGAGGAAGGGGTCTGATTTGATGAACCAGACTGGGTCAGCTGTCGGCGACGCGGTGGGAGGATCCAAAAATCCACACTTGAAAGTGGTCCACCAATTGGCGAGAGACTGGAATCTGTGGACAGCTTCTGGGAGGGCGGGGATGGAGCCAGCGATGGCATCCAAGACAATCGTGTGGATAGTCCACATGGCGATTGCAACCACCAGAGCACGGAATGCCATTGATGAAGCAAACATATCTCTTGACAGACTGAAGGGATGTGTTTGATCCTGGCCCAGCAGACGTTGAACTTCGCGCCATATCACTTTAGAGGTGGGGCACTTTTCCAGGCGTTGAAACAGCGTTCCATACTGGAAGATTGAGGCTGCAACAGAGGATGGTGTGCATATTTCCAGATAATCTTTTGGGTCTCGGTGGAATAAGGGATGTCCATCATGTCTAGTCCACCCTGGATAGGACACAACGAGAACTGAGGAGAGGGGCGGCCTCTTCGGGTTGTATGTCTGCTAATACAAATTCTCCACTCTGCGCTTCGCATGGAGAGTAGGATTCGTTTGTAGTGGGTTTATCCCGTGAGGACCTGTGGCTGATGTGTGTGATGCGAGGTATTTCATCAGGGAGTGGGGGTTTGATGGATTGTTGAGGCCCAAGGCTTGGGAGATAGCGGGCTGCGCGGGCCTTCATGAGGTGCCCAGGATCTTGGCTGCATGGGCTTTGAAGTCAAGCAGGCCCATGCCTCCATGACCTCTAGCCATACTGGTGGAGGGCGGCCTGACCAAAGCCATCCTTGCAGCAAAGCATACAGGGATTTGAAGAAGCTTGGGGAGAAGGGGATGGCGTGGGCTCTGAACCAGACTTTGGATAGGAGCATAGAGTTGGCAAGAACAACCCTGCCAGTAAGGGTAGTAGGGTAGGCTCTGAGAGAGGCGATTCGCTTCGTCACGTTGTCCAGTATGCGGCACTCCATTACTGCTGACGCATATCCGCCTGCCTCTATCCACACGCCCAGATGGCGCACCAGTCCTATGGTAGGACGTGGCATGAAGGGGAGCACCAGTGGAGCAGTGTGTGTAGAGTTAGTAAGGCGTGGACGTGGATGAGCAAATGGCCCGGTTGGGAACTAATTGCTGGGGCCCAGAAGTTCTGAAACTGACCATGGAGGATGATTTCAGTTTTGGAGGCGTTCAGTGCCGCGTTGCTTACCCAGGAATACTCTTGAGAGCTTCAAGCGCGCGTGCATCTTGCATATTAGACACCCCAACCACGCAATCATCTGCAAATGCCATCATCTTGACTGGGGTTTGGCCTGGCACATGGACCTCAGTGAGTTGGGCATTCACATTTCGCAGTAGTGGGTCAAGGCTGAAATTATATAAGAGTGGGCTGAGGGGGTCCCTTTGTCGCAAGCCCCTTTGAGGGTGGACTACTTCTGTTAGGAAGCCTGGGCCACGCACTGCCATTGTCGCAGATTCCGTGAGCAGCATTACCCAGTTTATGAAGCGGGGGGTAGGCGGAATTGATGGAGGCAGGCCCTTAGGTATTCCCAGTTTACTCTATCATAAGCCTTTTGTTGGTCCAAAAATACCAGTGCCCCAGAGGCTGTGTACTGACATGCATTAGCCACAGAGTGCATGTTGTCCCAAATCGACTTTCTGGGGATGAAACTGAATTGTTCTGGGGAGATGGTGGCAGATGCTACAGTCCCTAAACGGTTAGCCATGATTTTTGTTAAAATTTTGGTGACTGTGTTTGTTAGAGAAATGGGGCGCGTCAGTTGGCTAAGTCAAGGTTATCCCCTTTCTTGAAGAGTGTGACAGTAAAGGGCTCATGTCCTCCTGGTAGGAGTCGTGTTTCCAACAGCCTTTGGTTAAGTGAGGCTAGCAGCAATGGAGATATATATTTGAAATATTTTTTGTAGAACTTATATGAAATGCCATCTGGGCCTGGGCATTTTTGGTTTGGCGCACCACAAATGGCTGTCCATAATTCGTTCAGAGTAATTAAATTCATTATTTCTAGGTATCAGAAAATGGTGCGGATATGAGCTCAGTTGATAAATTCCGCCATTTTGGCTGGCTGAATTGGTTCAGCTCAATATAACTCGTAATAATATTTTTGCATTTTGATTGCCACTTTGGCTGGTGTGTCCACAATAGAATTATCCAATCTTCGCACCTGTGTGCAGGCCACACTCTGGCGTGGTGCAAAATTTTTTTAAAGAAGTATGCGGTGCACTTGTCGCCTTTAGTGATGCATGTGGCCCTGTATTGGACACAAACCTGATGTTTGTGTGTTGCCTTTTGAGTGCGTTGAGGTGGGCGGCTGCCTCTGCCCACTTCCAGCCCTATGCAGGGCTGTATCCTGTGGCTGGAATGTTGGACTCCAAGTGGGCCAGTTCCAACAGAGCATGCGAGATAACTGCCGATGTGGCTCATGAGCATCTGGAGGAGAGATGGCGATAGTGGCGGATGGTGTCCTCTTTGAAAGTTGCCATGTGGAAATGGGGCCCACGCAAAATGGTGCAACAAATGATTTTTCCAAAGTTGCCTCTTCCACCCACGTGGAAAATCCTGGCGATGCGAGCTCGGGGGGCGGATTTTGCACCAATGTGGGGCCTTTGCAACTGTGATGGGTAAGTGGTAGGTTATTGAGACCAGTCAGTGGTCAGAGAATTCCATTTTGGTTGTTTTGAAGGGGGAGATGTAGGGTTGGAATTTCGCCAGCATTAGGATAAGGTCGATGCAGGTCATGGACCTTAATTGGCTGTTGTGGACGTGGGGATGCGTCATGTTTTTGAGCAGTGAGGCATGTCGCAGCAGCGCATCCATTAACCCAAGGGTGGCTTTTAGAACGCGTAGTTCTACGTGTCCCTGTGGGGCGTGGGGTGAGGGAGGCCACCGGTCCATTGAGAGGTTAGCCAACAGTTCATGTCGCCAACTAGGAAAGAATCAGGGGTAGCGGGAGGGATTTGAATGATGAGAAAAATTCCCGAAGCTTGTGTGCACCATTTGGGGCATAGATGTTGACAATTGTATGCGTAACATCAGCCCACGAGAAGGTGACGACGAGCACTTGGCCATTTAGGAATGTTTCTGAGGATGTAAATTTGTTAAATTATTTTTCCAAATTAGCACCCCACAGTGCTTTGACCAAAAGGATAGGGATAGGAGGAGCATTGTTTTCCAAGCATCCTTGGAACCTCATGGACAGTGGGACACCTGGATAGCCAGGAACCCCACGGGTAAATTGTGTTGTAAAAAACTCAGTTTCCTAGCCCGGGATGGGGAGGCTTTGAGTCTGGCGATATTCAATGTCCCTAGAGTGAAGGTTCCCCCATCGCACCTTAGGTGTGAGGGGGTGGGCCCCCAGGCCCACCAGCCTCTTCCAGGTCCCCACGGGCTTTCACAGCAGTGTGGGTGTTAGCAGCAATGCTATTGGGGTTTTTGTTAATTTTTGCAGAAAAAGTTACATTAGCTTTGGCCTTCACTTTTTGATTTCCTGACGTTGGATGAATTTTTGCGGTGCAGATGAGTTTGGTGCACCGTCGAGCGGGTCAAAAAAAAATTTTCAGTTGGGATAGGTCCCAAGTCAGTTTTGACCGGAGCTTGGGTGCAGCAATTGAGTGAGATTAAATCTCCCATCGGATCCTCAGATTGAGTGGCCCGCTCAGCATGGGCTTCCCAATCTGATTGGTTGATGGATTCCCAAGTCACTTCCACCACGAAGGTTTCCATGTCCTCCTGTCGTTGTGAGTGTGGGATGGCGGTGTTGGCCTTGGCCACTTCCTTGGCCGCAGCCCTATGGGCCTGCTTGGCCTTCTTTCGTTCCTGTGGGGAGATGGGTTTTTCCAATAGGTAGCAGCCTTGTGCTCTCCACGGGAAAGCCTCCTTGGTGCTTGCGGTTGGTTCATAGTGCGCCTCTCCACTGGCCATGGCCGCCAAGGGGTGCTCTTGGAATGTGACGCCCTCCTTAATGGGGCATGCGTGCGCCTTATGGCCAAACGCATCACAGTGGGTGCAAATGGGGGGCGCGCTGTCCTCGGTTACCCAGAATGGGTGGGTGGTATGCCCTGCAATATCAATAAAAGTGGAGTGTGGGATCTGGGTTAGGTCCTTCACAATCTCCTCAGTTGGGGTCAGAACTGCGATGGCTTTGCTGGTGCACAAGTGGCATCAGCGTAAAGCGTTGCATTTTGAAAGATTGTATTTCTCCATATATGGCGAGACCATCTTTCAGGTGTTGCTCCAAAATGTCACTTTTTACCGTAGTAGGCAAAAAGTCAAACGTGAGGAAAATTTGGTTTGATTTTGTCCATCTGGTGTGTTTGGTTTCGACGACCTGTTGCCCTTCAGGGAGGTTGACCACTATTCGCACCACCGCAGTCTCGTCTGCTGCTATTTTGCTTTTGAAACCTAGGTCCAGCCAACTGCGCGACATGGAGTGAGGTGCAACATACACTGCGGTTGGGAAAATTTTGTGTACATCTTCACAAAATTTTTCCCATAAGGCCATTTTTTGGATGTCCAGATACACACGGACTCCGAATTCCACTGACAAAAGTGGCTGGGAGTGTGGCGTGTTGATGTACTAGTTGTATCATGCTTGCCACGCGAGTATCTCTGGGTTAATTGTGACCGCCAGCTTTTTGAGATTTTTGTCTATTCCGCTGGATTCTCCAGGGCGTTTTCAAACGTTGGAGGCCACGGACCTTCCGCCTGCTCCTCTTACCTTGCTTGCCCAACTGCTCCCTGACATGGGCGCAGACTAATCTCCTCTGTGAGATTATCAAACTAGTTTTAGTCTTGAATTGAATAGGTTGCAAAAGTGTTTGCAACGAGGAAGAAAAAGTTTGACTGGGATTTTATTGTTCAGACTGATGCGTCATTAACAGCAATTAGAGCCATTTTGTCCCAAGTCAGAGAAGATCGCAAAGAGCACCCAGTACCCTATGCTAGTCAGACCCTAAATGCTCATGAAATAAATTATATTGTGACAGAAAGGGAATCTTTGGCAGTTATATATGCCTATAAACAGTTCTGAGTATACCTTCATGGAGTGCATTTCACTGTGGCTACTGATCATGCATCCCTAAGCTGGCTTAACAACTTGAATGAGCCAGAAGGACGTTTGGCTCGCTGGGCACTTAAGCTGCAGGCTTATGACTATACCATCAAGCACCAGGCTGGTGCTAAACATCAGAATGCTAATTGTTTGTATTGTCTGCCCATTGTGGCAACCCTCTGTCAGCCTGCGGACGCCTTATATCAGAAGATGGTTAGTGGAACTTTTGCCAATAAGCCCAAACAAGTGCAGAAAATTCTCTCCAAATTAAGAAGGGATACCCACACTGAAAAAGGAGTCTTATTCAAGGTTATTGATATAAATATATTTCCACGTCCCTCAGCTTGAGCAGAGCTAATTTTGGCTGCTCATAAGGCCACCAGCCACGGAGGCTTTAAGAAAACAAAGGAGCAGCTCAAGCAAAATTACTATTGGGAATTGATGCATTTTGACATCCATAAAACTTTGAGCTGTTGTCAAGAGTGCCAAGGGGAAAAACCCTTTTAAAAAGCTACTTCATACCAGCTTGTTTTGCCCAAATTTGCCTGGCATACTATATATATAGATGTGGTTGGACCCCTCCCAATTAGCAATATGAAAGCCAAATAATATTGTGGCAAATGACCACTTGATGAAATGGGTCAAAGCCAGGGCTATTTGGGACTTAGGAGCCTCAACAACTGCTAAATTTATCTTGGAGCAAGTTATTCATCAGCACGGATGTCCTCAATTGATATTAATGGATAATGGCACAAATTTCACTGAAGTTATTCTCCAGAAGCTCAATGAATTAATGGGGGTGTGTGGTGTTCTGTCAACTCCATACTACCCAGAAACAAATGGTGCAGTAGAACGAGTTAATGGAACACTTGTCATTATTTTAAGGAAGCTGAATTCTCAGGAGCCCGTATGAATGGAGTAACTTCTCAGTTCAGCCATTTTTGCTTACAACATTTTTTACCATTTAGCCACAAAGATGTCTCCATTATAACTTCTATATGAGAAGCATCCAGAATTACCACCATTGTTGTATTATTTTATTACAAGAACCCCATGAATTGAGCTATTCTCAGTATGTTGAGAGGCTTTCAGAAACCTTAATCTAACTGCAAGCCCAGGCTTGTGATAATAACTTCAAACTTCATAAGGCCCGACATGGAAAAGATCAAAAAACCTGATACAATCTGCCTGAATTTGCTGTGGGGGATGAAGTCTTATTATGTAATACCCATGGTTTGGGCTGAACTCTCAAGTAAAATCGCATTTGGGTCAGCCCATTCGAAGTTATAGAAAAAACTTCAAACTTTTCTTACACTACTAAGGAGAAAAATTTGGGGCATGTCTATAATCAAGTCCATGCTAAATTCCTAAGGAAGCTTAGAAAGCGGCCCAATTAAATGAATAATTTAAACATAAGTATATACAATTAATTGAAAATAATAGTTATGAGAAAAAATAATAAGAAATATATATATACAATAATAGTAAAAAGAATTTATGTCTATCATCTATATACATAGTAAAAAAGAATAAGAATTTATATTATAATTAATAATAAAATTATATATTTTAATAAAAAAATAATGAATTTTATTCCTCCTCTTTGAGGGGGAGGTGACTCAGAACCTGAACCTTCAGCTTTGTGCGTCAATTTGGCCCAATCTAGCTGCTGGGCAACAAGAAAAAGGGCTGTAACAACATAGAGCCAGATGCGCCACATACTCATTGAAGATGACCCCCAGAGAACAATGGAGAGAGGAGGCATGAAACCATTTACTTTTACCCAACTGAGCTCATAATTGGGTGGAAAACATGCGCCCAAGAGAAGACAGTCAACTAGTAAATAAGTACAATATTGATAAATTTCCTGGTCAATAATTTAATGTGATACACCTGGGTTTTCCACCATTCAATTAGAGGGGGAACATGCAATAAATGACCTGAGGGCATCCGGTCAGGGAAAATGTGCATAAGATGGCTGACTAAGGCCATCCTGGAGAGGTATTCATTAGTGTTATACTGATAAAGGGCCTCAAAAGCTGCCCAAACAGCTGAGCAAAAACAAACATCTTAAACATCATGGGTATTTAAACCTAAAAAGGAAGCGAAATCAGCCCAATTTTCAAGTGGCACAGACCAGGAACCAAGGACCTCCTCCACAAAGCTGTCAACCTGAATGAAATCTATAGGTCAAACAAAGGGATCCTCGCGCAGAAAAAGATGAATGGGGTCATAAAGCCAATTAAAATTGGCCCAGGTTTCATTGAGTAGTTGGCCCTGATGAGAATAGTTGATGCCCCCAAAACAGCATTTTAGTTTCAAGCCATTGAAAAATGGCTGATTACAAAGAGAAACTCCTCGGTTAGCTTCTACTTTTTCTCTCTTGTTGCAATCACTTTTGCAACTTATTCAATTCAAGTCTGATTCTATTTTTTAATCTCACAGAGGGGATTAGTCTGCGCCCATGTCAGGGAGCAGTTGGGCAAGTAAAGTAAGAGGAGCAGGTGGTAGGCCCGGGGCCTCAAACGTTTCAAAATGCCCTGGAGAAACTGGCAGAATAGAGAAAAATTTAAAAAAACTGGCGGTCACTATTTCCCTGGAAATCCTCGCTTGGCAAGCGCGATGCAACCAGTACACCAACACGCCGCACTCCCAACCACTTTTGTCAGTGGAATACGGAGTCTGTGTGTTTCTGGACATCCAAAAAACAGCTCTATGGGAAAAATTTTGTGGGGATGTGCACACCTTTTTCCCAACCGCGGTGTATGTCACACCTCACTCCATGTCACGTGGTTGGCTGGACCTTGTTTTCAAAAACCTTGAGGCAGCAGACAAAGCTGCTGTGGTGCGCGTTGTGATTGACCTCCCTGAAGGGCAACGGGTCATTAAAACCAAATGCACCAGATGGACAAAATCCAACCAAATTTTCCTTACGTTTGACTTTTTGCCTACTACGGTAAAACGTGCCATTTTGAAGCAACACCTGAAAGATGGTCTCACCACCTATGGCGAAATACAATCTTTTGAGATGCAACGCTTTACACTGATGCCACACCTGTGCACTGGCAAAGCCATCGCAGTTCTGACCCCAACCGAGGAGATCATGAAGGACCTAAACCAGATCCCGCACTCCACATATATCGTTATTGAAGGGCATACCACCCACCCTTTCTGGGTAACCATGGACAGCGCGCCCCCCATCTGCACCCACTGTGACTCGTTTGGCCATAAGGCACATGCATGCCCCACCAAGGAGGGCATCACATTCCAAGAGCACCCCTTGGCAGCCATGGCCAGCGGAGAGGCGCACTACAAACCAACTGCAAGCACCAAAGAGGCTTCCCCGTGGGGAGCACAAGGCTGCTACCTACTGGTAAAACCTATTTCCCCGCAAGAGTGGAAGAAGGCCAAGCAGGCCCGCAGGGCCACGGCCAAGGAAGCGGTCAAAGTCACCACCGCTATCCCACACTCCTGACGCCAGGAGGACATCAAAACCTTCGCAGCAGAAGCAACTTAGAAATCCTCAACCAGTCAGATTGGGAAGCCCATACCGATTGGGGCATTTAATCTGAGGATCTGATGGATGACTCAATTTCACCCAATCTTTACAACCAAGCTTCAGTCAAAACAACTTGGTTTCCAACCTACCTGAAAAAAAATTTTGACCCGCTTGACAGTGCACCAAACTCATCCGCACCACAAAAAATTTGTCCAATGTTGGGGAAACAAAAAGCGAAGGCAAAAGCCAACATGAACCTTTCTGCAAAAATCAACAAAACTACTGATAGTGTTGCTGCAAACGCCCATGCTACTGTGAAGGCCCATGGGGACCTAGAGGAGGCTAGTGGGCCCAGGTGCCCACCCCCTCGCACCTAAGGTGCAATGGGGGAAACTTTCACTTTAGGGACGTTGAATATTGCTGGACTCAAGGCCTCACCGTCCCAGGCTAGGAAACTGAGTTTTTACAAAAAAATTTACCCTTGGATATCCTGGCCATCCAGGAGTCCCACTGTATGCGAGGTTCTGAGGATGCTTGGAAAATCATGCTCCTCCCATCCCTATCCTTTTGGTCAGAGCACTGTGGGGTGCTAGTTCAGAAAAACGATTTTTTCAAAGTTTTATTGTTGGAATCCTTCCTCGACGGCCAAGTCCTCAGTGTCACTTTCTCATGGGCTGACTTGGCACATGCTGTTGTCAACATCTACGCCCCAACCTGTGTACAAAAATGTCAGGAAATTTTCTTGTCGGTCAAATCCCTCCTGTTACCCCAGACCCTTTCATAGTTGGTGATATGAACTGCTGGCTAAACACACCATCAGACTGTTGGCCTTCCTCATCCCACGCCCCCCAGGGTCACGTAGAACTTTGCATTCTAAAGGCCACCCTTGGGTTACTGCATGCGCTGCCACGGCGAGCCCCACTGCTCAAAAACATGATGCGACCCCAAGTCCACAATGGCCAATTAAGGTCCATGACCCGCATAGACCTTATCCTTACACTGGCGAAATTCCAACCCCACATTTCCCACTTCAAAGCAACAAAAATTGAATTCTCCGACCACTGGCTGGTCTCAATAACCTACCACCTATCTGTCACAGTGGCAAAGGCCCCACATTGGTGCAAACTCCACCCTCCCAAACTTGTGTCGCCAGGATTTTCCACTTGGATGGAATCAGCAACTTTGGAAAAAGCGTTTGTTACACCATTTTGCGCGGACCCCATCTCCACATGAGCAGCCTTCAAAGAGGATACCATCTACCACTCTCGCCACCTCTCCTCCTGACGCTCACGAGCCACATCAGCCATCATCACTCGCACTCTGGCAGAGTTGGCACACCTGGAGTCCAACATCCCAGCCACAGGATACAGCCCTGCATGGGGCTAGAAGTGGGTGGAGGCAGCTGCCCACCTCAACGCGTTTGAAAGGCAACACAAACATCAGGTTTGTGTTCAGTACAGGGCCAAACGCATTACAGAGGGTGACAATTGCACCGCATATTTTTAAAATAATTTTGCACCACGCCAGAGCATGGCCTGCACACAGGTGCAAAGATCGGATGATTCCATTGCGGATACGCCAGCTGAAGTGGCAATCAAAACACAAAAGTATTACTCCAAAATTACCAATCCGATCCAATTCAGCTGGCCAAAGTGGCGGAATTTCTCGACCAAACCCACATCTGCACCATTTCCCAATACCCGGAACTAATGAATTTGATTACTCTAAATGAATTATTGACAGCCATCCGCGTTGAACCAAACTGGAAATGCCCAGGCCCAGATGGCATTCCATATGAATTCTATAAAAAGTACTTCAAATATATATCCCCACTACTGCTTGCCTCACTTAACCAGAGCCTTCTGGAAACGCGCCTCCTACCAGGAGGACAAGAGGCCTTCACCGTCACACTCTTCAAAGAAAGGGGACAAGCTAGATTTAGCTAACCGGTGCCCCATTTCTTTAGCTAACACAGATACAAAAATTTTAACAAAAATCATGGCTAACCATTTAGGGATTGTAGCATCTGCCACCATCTCCCCAGAACAATTTGGTTTAATACCCGGAAGGTCGATTTGGGACAACGTGCACTCTGTGGCTAACGCATGCCAGTTCAAAGCCTCTGGGGCACTTGTATTCTTGGAACAACAGAAGGCCTATGATAGAGTAAATTGGGAATACCTCAGGGCCTGCCTCCATCAATTTCGTCTACCCCCTCGCTTCATCAACTGGGTGAAGCTGCTCATGGAATCTGCAACAATGGCAGTACGTGGCCCTGGCTTCCTAACGGAAGTAGTCCGCCCTCAAAGGGGCTTGCGACAAGGGGACCCCCTTAGCCCACTCTTATACAATTTCAGCCTTGACCCACTACTTTGAAACGTGAATGCCCAACTGGGGTCCATGTGCCAGGCCAAGCCCCAGTCAAGATGATGGCGTTTGCAGATGACTGTGTGGTTGGGGTGTCTAATATGCAAGATGCACGCGCGCTTGAAGCTCTCAAGAGTATTCCTGGGTAAGTAACGCTGCACTGAATGCTTCCAAAACCAAAATCATCTTCCGTGGTCAGACTCAAAACTGCTGGGCCCCAGCAACCAGTGCCCAGCCCGGCTATCTGCTTGCACACGTGCTCGCCCACCCGGCTCACCCCACACCGCCCCACTGGTGCTCTGCTTCGTGCCACGCCTTACCATAGGGCTGGTCTGCCATCTGGGCGTGAGGGTGGAGGCAGGCGGGTATGCATCAGCAGTAATGGAGAGTCGTATTATAGACAAGGTGATGAAGCACATCGTATCCCTCAGAGCCCACCCTACTTCCCTTACTGTTAGGGTTGTTTTAGCCAACGCTATGCTCCTCTCCAAAGTCTGGTTTGGAGCCCACGCCATCCCCTTCACCCCAAGCTTTTTTAGATCCTTGTATGCCCTGCTGCAAGGATTGCTTTGGTCTGGCCGCCCTTCACCAGTACAGCTAAAGGTCATGTTTGGCCCTCATCATCATGGAGGCATGGGCCTGCTTGACTTCAAAGCCCATGCAGCCAAGATCCTGGGCACCTGGATTGCGGCCGTCACCACCCCATCACTCCCCTCTCAACACTGGTCCCGCGCGGCCTGCTCCAACTTCTCCCGCGCCTTGGGCCTCAACAATCTATCGAACCCTCACTCCCTGATGAAATACCTGGCTTCACACCCATCAGCCATAGGTCCTCACGGGACTAAAACCCACTACAAATGAATTCTCCTCTCCATGCGGAGCGCTGAGTGGAGAATTTATATTAGCGGACACACAGCCCAGAGAGACCGCCCCTCTCCTCAGTTCACACAAGAGGTACAGGGGCTACCCATCCAAGATGGCGTGATCCCCACACGACCCCATGTCCTATCCAGGGTGGACTACCTGGACATGATGGACATCCCTTACTCCATTGAAACCTAAAAAAAGCTATCTGGAAATACGCACATATCCTCTGTTGCAGCCTCAAATCCGTTCCCATGTGTGGCACTGCCTGAGGCGGGTGTATCGTAAAGCTGAGCGCTCTAACGCTTTACACTCATACTGTGTCGTGTGTGGCCAGTATGGAACGCTGTTCCACCGCCTGGAGAAGTGTCCTACCTCTAAAGTTATATGGCGCGAAGTACAACGTCTGCTGGGCTAGGATCAAACATCCCTTCAGTCTGTCAAGAGATATGTTTGCTTTATCAATGGCCTCAACCCTTCCACCCTCCCTCCGTGCTCTGATGGTTGCAATCGCAATGTTGACTATCCACACGATTGTCTTGGATGCCATTGCAGGCATTACCCCCACCCTCCCAGAAGCTGTCCACAGATTCCGGTCTCATTTGGTGGACCACTTTCAAGCGTGGATGTTTTTAAAACTCCCACCACATCGCTGACAGCTGGTCTCCTCCTGGTTCCCAGTTTGGTTCATCAAATCGACTTCTTCCTCCACACGTGTTCAATTGTGGCTACGGCCCCCTCACACGTTCCCTCCCCCTCCCCATAAGTGGCGTTCCCGCTGGCAACAAGAGATAGCTTCGCTTCTCTGGGGTGCCTTCCCTGTTACTAAATTTTGTCTCTTTTTGAATCAAATTTGGTAGAGTCCATCCCATGGTCAGCCTTCCTCGCAATAAATTTAAACAAAGAAAAACTACGCCAGAAGATCGCCATCCTGATAAACTAGCTGGAGCAAAAAGGTTGGCTCCCTCAGATCAAAAGAGCGCCCAAAGTTGTCTGCTGAGACAGTTGTGAAAGCACGAGACCTGAGCTCATACCCTATTGATTCTTGGGTAGGATCCACAACTGGGACAACTTCCTCCTCAATGATGGTTTCAGGCTGAGTTGACATCATGATGGTTGGCGCAGGAAGAAGCTGGCCCAACTCTGCTGCCTGGAGAGAGCCCAAGAACAGATGCATATGCATGTTTTTGGGAAGACAAGTAAACTGATGCTGCTGTTCAAGTTTGAGGGAAATGATGAAATTGTGGTATGTTGATGATGAGCAGTTTTCAGACATTGAAGATGAATTTAAAAAAATTCAGGGTTTATATTCCAGTTAAATGGGGGAAATGTTAGATTTTGATGGTTGACTGATAAAAGAAAACCCTCTGATAAAACCATCAATGCTGATAGATAACTCCCATTGATGGATCCTTTGATCCCTCCTGATTCATCCGCATAATCTGATAAATCAGATTCACCTCATAACCACTTTGATTGCATCTGAGATGCCCAATTATTGTAGCTAATGATAGCTATGATATAATCATATTATGATATATATATATATATATGATTATGGGTCCACTTGGGTGCAAAATGGTCTCATAGCATTAACTAAATTGCACCTCCTAAATTAATGCGCTAATCTTAATGCACTAAGGCGGAAGTTGGGTTCAGTTAATGAAATTGATAATTAAGCACTTATACATAGATGTCTTAAATATGGGTTTACTTAGTGCTATTGAGGGGCCTGCCAATGTCCCGAATTGGGGTGCATCATCTTTTATGGTCATCTATGTTCTATTCCAAACTATTGTTAGGTGTCAAGTTATGATGTAGCTCTAATTGGGAAGATTTTGATGTTGAGTTCACAGCCCAAAATCGTCCCAATTATGAGAGTAAAATTGCCTTTAATCGGGCTGAAACAATTGCTATTTTTAGTCAATTCATGGGCCAAATTGACTTGGGGATTTTTCATAATTATTGCCATGACCAGCAGAGGATTGCCATAATATGAATGAACTCATCTAATAAATGAGTTTGGCCAGGAGATGCCAAGAGGTATATAATACCAGCACCTGGCCAATTAACAAAATCAATCAATCATCATTTACCATCTAAATAACGATCATTAATACTACTGTCGCTTAGTTTATTAATTATTATTTCTATTTGTCATTTGTCTGATATTTGTATCTGTTGCCGTTACATCTATTTTAGATAGTTGTGTGTGTTTGTACTTCCCAAAGAGAAGTACCTAGTTACCTGCCAGAGAAGTAGTCTCATTTATGGAGGAATAATTTCGTAATTTTGTATGAAGACAGAAGGTCTCATATTTGTTGGTGCCAGTAGACTTAAGAACGGTGAGCGTACTGGAGTTACTTGGCTATCATCAAGGATTATTGGAGAATCTACTTCCCAATTATGAGCAGGAGTTTTATTTGAAAAGCGACTTCATATCCTCAATTTCATTGTTAAGTTATTTTGGCTTGCACCATCAGCTGAAAACTTAACAACTACTACAATAGGTTTGGGTGGGACGTTTGGGGTGGATAGTGGAGGTAGAGAGTCCCGCTTCTACTTCACAATATCTTTTCCCTGGTAGTATTGATCCTGCTGTACCCATTGAACCTGACGGTTGAGGCAACTCCAAGCAAGGTGGCCAGGGCAACTGCATTCAAAACAATATACTCAGTAGGGTCTGCAACCTTGGTTCTTGTATGATAGTCTAGCCCAATAATTTGATTCTTGATGATTGGCGTAACCAGGAACAGGTGATAGGTTGATTTCTCACAATAGGCATGAATAGCCCAGGTTGGTAGTTGGGATACTAACAAAATTCATAAGCAGTTCTGGAGTGGAAGTCAGATTAATAAGGTAACTCAGCTGAGGGTGAGGCATGAGATTATAATAAAGCATAGGGTTACTAGGCGGAATCTGAACAGGGTGGATCTTTCCTCCAAATAAGAAGGTCTAGCAATGGCAGCGGTATGTTTCCACTCTGTATTGGGTGGAGGGAAGGTAGCAGATAGATGGCGCAAAAACTGAACAATTTTGTTCAGGGTTACGTCATCCTCCAAAATTATAGTCATGACATTGTAAAGCTTGCGGTATGGCTTCACTGAGGAGGTCATTGCAATTAACACATCATATTTGGATAACATCCCTTCCCAAAATAAGCACATGGGCTTCCACCATAAAATTGGTCAGCAAATGCAGTGAGGTTCTCATTACATTGAGACCTAATGGTCAATAGCTCATCCTTTTGCTGCAACATCTTTGCAGTACCACAGAACAACCACAGAACAGTATCCTTCATTTCTTGATATGTAGTAGTAAAGCTTGGAAGATAGCAGTTGACTTGGTCATCACTCTCAACATCCAAAGCGGATATTAGCAATTTAGCTTTATTCTGATCTAAGTCTCCTTATGCCGCAAACTCAAATCATTTAAATAAGTTGTGAATATTCCAATCACAAATAATGGAGGCATTTTTTTATGGAAACCTTCTCCTCACACTCATAACTGAGAACTTTTGGAGCATACTGAGGAATGGGTAATGACCCACGAGAAGTATCTTGATGATGAGCTGGTCCAGTAGGCCCAGCGGCGGATGGTATGTCCACTCATTTAGTGGTAGCATGGGTCCCTTTGGTGGGAAGTGCATCCATCACGTGGGGAATTGGTTCTCTGATATATGATCATCTCTGGAGCTACCTTCCTGGGAGGATTAGCTTATGTTGCATACTTTTTTAGAAAAAAACTCCTCAACAGAATATCCAGTGTCATATTCCTCATAATAAAATTCTCCCTAAGAAGCCCCTTGGCACTCGTCCAATTCCCAATGAGGGGTCTGGGAGGCACCATCCAACTTCCACCATGCACAATGCAGTCATTTAGTAGTGTCATCAAGGCTTTAAGCGAGTTGCTTTTTTTGTTATCCAAGAATCTACATTTGACTGAGCGTGTTGTCAAACTTGTCCATTATGTCATTACACTCCAAAGGATCTCATCCTGATTCTTGAGCACCACGATTAAAGCAAGTTTAAGTATCCTATATCAGCTTGTGCAGTGTGCCGTGAGGATTCCCCATCAAAGCAGACCTGATGCAACATGGCTGGTGACTATATAATTTTTATTTTTTGGTGGTTGATCAATGGCCCACTGTAGTGAGCACCAATGTTATAATTTTGACAATATACTTTCTAAATGCTAAAAGAGTTTTTGCAGGGTCAAGCTCACTGAGCAATTATATGGATAATATGGAGATCGCCAGTCATTGGAACACCTTTAATAAATGTCTTAAAAGTATGGAGAAATTGCCTCAGCAACACCTCTATATTTAAATTAATGTTTTACAGAAGATACTCTCTGCTCTGCTCTCTCTTCTCTATTAACAAACCTCCCCCTTCAATCATCTCACTTATATATCACTAATTCTTTTTTGTACCGCTTCTTTGTCTTGACTATTTGGTTCTGCCATATTCTCATTTGGCCCTGGCAGTTATTAATATGATTCATCTTATCGCCTTAGTTCAAGGCAATCTACTAAATATTTTTTGTATGCTGACATTGCTTTGTTTCCTTATTTGGAGGTGATCAAATAACTATCCTTTTTGACCTAATATCGCCTCATCCCAAGGCGCCTGAATATTTATATCTTGTAAATCATGGTTGGAGAACTCTAACAATCCGCCATGGCTATATAGGGCTTATTGTCCAGTCATATCAAAAACTTGACAATAGCAAAAGAGATTAAAGTTTATTGCTTAGAAATATCGCTATAAGGGAGTTTTTTAGTCAAACTTCATGCATACTAAGCTAAGATCTTTTCTCATTTTTAATTAAGGATTTTGCAGCAGGTTGATAGTTTCTTGTCAAATGGGATTTGTTTGCTGCATAGATTAGGTTTGAACCCAAATATTAGGGCTTGAAATTAGTTAGGGGATTGTCCCCAATATTTAGAGGGCTAGAATTTCATCAGGGATTACCCCCAATAATGGTTTCAGCTATTTTGACAGTTCAGATTCGAGTCCTGTTATCCAATCCATTAAATCTCCAATTTGGGTAAGAAACCTGACAGTTGGCTTAAATCAAACCTTCACTAGAGATGAGATATCACTTTCATAATCTTTCAGAATAGGTCAGCCTTCCAATAACCACTGGTAAGATCCATTGCCAAAAATTTATTGGAACCAGACAATAGGTGTAAGGAGTCATTTATATGAGGTAGGGTGTTAAAATTTATGAGTTTCTATATTGTTCACGACTGAAACCCATAAAACTATAGCAGCACAGGTTTGTTGTTGTGCAATCCTTCGCGTTGTCTGACAATAATATATGTTACTGATAAGAGTATGAAGACTACTATCCATAGTTGAATAAATCACTAAGATTAGTCTAACGCTTGACCATTATTCCTCAAAAAACTATGATGTCCTCAATAAAGATTCATTCCCTTATTGGGACCACCTAGTGCTAAAAAAAAGAGATTCATTCCCTTATACTGCCTAACTTGATCCACGCTCAGATCTCGTTTACAGCTTCTCTCTGGTGACACAAAGTCGTCAGCAATCCCTGATTTAGCTCAAATTCTCTTCTCTGGAACCTTGATACTTACTCTTTATCCTAAAGAGTATCCAATTAAAGCACACAGCAATTATCTTCTTTAAGAAGAATAGAACTAATAAGGATTCTGATAAAGTGTTGTTTTCTATTAAGTGTATTCTTAAAGAAATTTAAAGTGGAAATTCAGTTCCCACCCCTCAGTTGGTACCTCATAAATTAATCGGTAGCCGTTGCTGTTGAATTACCTTTTGTCATCTCATCAGCGATAGTCTTCCTCATCCTGCCAGGATTCCATGATCAGACATCCGCAAGACCTAAAACGAAAATTGTTGGAAAATGTATTTTTAACGTTTTCCTCTTGATCCCAGTAAACCAACCCTAATTGGCAAGCGAACTGTTTAGGTTAAAGACTTGTCACCCATTAAGGCAGATCATGGACCAATCAATTGATTTGATAGTTGCAGGTGGCATCACTCGCCTTGCAACTTAATCCCTTTATATTCCCAATTGGTTGGTGATGAAACCTGACCAATCCTAATTGGTACACCTTATAGTTAATTATCAATTAACTATCAGATGCCCCATTTTGTCAGCAACTATGCCAACAAGATCTTAAGCATTCACCCAGATTAATCTCCAAAGGATACAAACCAGTCAAGCTACCTAAAAACCCCCAAACATTGTTGCCCCAAAATCAGGGTCAACTGATTTCCAGTTCACTTCACTATAAGTAATTATTCCCTAGTACCCCCTGG